>BMAO01014367.1:0-119530 GCA_019973975.1 Trichonephila clavata
TTTGTCGGAAGGAGAATGCATACAGTGAGCGGATGGACCGGTTAGCTAAAGATCCTTATCAGAGAAAAAAAAGGGGTCCTATTAAAAATTTCACAGCGAGCAGCTTTTGCTTGAACAATAGAGAAGGGTCGTTTTATCCAAGGGGTCAAATTCTGCATAATACAACACAGTACCGGTTTGAGATGTTGGGAGGTTTCTTCCGCCAAAGGGGAAGGAAAGTGTTCATAGAGGCAACTAATTGCTTAACCCCTCTCCAACGGCTTTTCATAGTATTTTTAGCATTGACAACATGAATCCTTATCTGACAGAATGTAGCTGGATTTATAGTTTGTAAAATGCCTTACTTCGAAAGAGAGACAGGCAAAAATGAGAAAATATAAAACAGTAGGGTGTGGAAATGGCAAGGTCAAAATCAACGGTCAAGCAGTTTTAAAGAGAGCTCATCGATTGTGTGGGACAGAGAGACAAGCAAAACTGTTCTTTTTTTTACTCGTGTAAAAGGGGATGTTTACCATACAAGGGATTACTTTCTTCTTTTGTAATAACAATCAAAATTCAAATACCAGAATATTGAATAAACTTAAAGCATAATATAAGAGATTAAATCACGAAGGATTTTCACTTTGAATTCAAGCAAAATAATTAAAATTAAGAAAGAGCTCAAACAATTAAATTTTTCTTTTGTGTGAAAATCATTAACTTTTCCTTTTGACCCCACTTAAACAAATGAATATTGCTGTTGCATTTTTTTAATAACAGCAATAATATTTTCTACCCATTTTTTGATGCACTCCTCAATAAAGTTATTTTCAAATAAACAAAAATTTCTAATTAAATTTATATTTTATTTAGATCAAAAATATCGTAAATTAAAAAAAAAAAACTTATTTGTAGCAAAATCTAATGTGTACATACAGTAGCGCATATAAACATTTTTCAAGGGGGGAAGGGTCCATTGTAGAAAGTTCCCCAACTTGTATCATACCTCAAGACAAAACCAATTAATTCTTCTGATTTTGTTAACAAAAATAGTAAAAAATAAATTACTGAATTAATAGCTAGCATTAATTAATAAAATAAATTGTAATTACAAGTACTTAATTAAATTTTGCATTATATACATATAGGATTATCATCAACTGAAAAAAACTCAAGGGCTTTGGAGGGGGTCACCCCCTCCCCTTGTGTGCGCCATTGTGTACATATCTTTTCACTTTTTAGCAAAATTTTTGAAATTTATGGGAAAGGGAATACATAAACGATACATTTAAAAAAATAAAATTAAAGTATAAATTTGATTTCTTTTACGTGAAAATCTAATTTTTTTTCTGTCGAAAGGAGTAATTGAATTCTTTCTGAATATTTATACGATGTTGAAAAAAAAATATATAATACTTTTAAACTCGTTTTATAATTCAGTCTAAGAATTAGTGGCATGCACATACCTCTTTTTTTGGGGGGAAGAGGGGTAAAAAAACACGTAGACCTAAGCGCGAAGGCATAAGCTAGATGGCGAAAATTAAAAACTTGTTGGTCTAAGGAGGGGTATTGAACTCTCAAACCCTCCCCTTGTGTGTGTGTGTGTACGCCACTGCTAAGAATTAATTGTATAGTTAATACATTCGCTTATATTTGAAGTTAATGGGAAATATCCCAATAAGTTGGATTCAGATACCCAAAAAATTGCTATACTTACACTATAAATCTATTTAACAAAATGAATGGATTTGTGTTTGATATATATAAAAAAAACAAACCATTGAATTGCACTTTAATTAAAATATTCTTTACTATCTGGATTGAAATTAAAGTTTTGTCTGAAATTATAAAGTCAAGATATCTATCTTCATTAATTAATATATTTCCTTTTTATTATAATCTTCATTTGAAAATGTTGAAGTAATGAAATTCAATAACATTTGCATTTAATTTTCTTGTTGATAATAAGTGTTTCAAAGTGGTAGTAAAAATTTTCTTTCTTTCTTTCTTGTAGTAAACTCTGACGGTAAGTTTTCCTCATTCTGAAGCACAATTATTCCTACATAAAAAATGCAATAATGAAGTAAATTTGACAATATCAATTAAATTGACAATTACTGGATAGATATTGCAAATTTAAATTTTTATACAGCTTTCGCAGCCAGCAATACTCATAAAAAATGAATTATTTTCAAACTATACATAGTTTATTAACTAAAAAATGAAATAAATTTTTTTAAATGTATTTAAATAATAAAAACTACAAAGACCCATTAATTTTAAAAATAAAATTTGAGAAAACATATAGAACACGAACGTATATTTTTTTGCGGCAGTTTCTGAAAAGAAAAAAAAAATGAATATAGAATTTTTTAGAAATATTCCCAAATTTTATATTGGAAAGATAGCTGCATTTTTAAGAATAACATTAAAGCTACTTTTGTATTTGTATAAATACATTTTGAAAAAACGAATGCAAAGAATGATAGCATTTAATTTTGACTCTTATTTCTTTATTGTGAATGTGGTGTGGCAGTTAGGGAAGGATGTACGATCTTCCGTCATCCTCTTCCTCTTAAAAATGTGTAGAAATAGCATTTCCAATAATTAAATATCAAACAACAAATTTTAAATTAAAACAAATGTAAAAATTGTTAATAACATTATTCAAGAAAGTAAGAGAGAGAGTTATATATATATTTACATCGCACTATAAAGCTGCACGAACGCTATTGGTGAAGGTCCTCATTATTTTGAACTATGGTCACGTTTTGAGGAAGACACCTCAGCTCTCCTAACTTCCACACCACACCAACGAGAGGAATTGGACCCCTCGACATATTTAACGTGCATCGGCCGCCTTTGCACGGCGGGTCTTCAGCGGTACCAGGCTCAAACTCATGATACGCCAGCTACGAGCAGGTGACCTTGACCATTAAGCTACCACGGTCTAGTGGTCAAGCTGCTCATAAAAACTGGCAGTGCATACATAATTCGATTCAAGGGAATTATAGAAAAAATAACAATTGTGAGAAGTTGAAAAGTTTTATTAATATTTTATCTAAAAAGTTTCAAAATTAAAAAAAAAAACGAAGAAAAATTTGTAAATTATTTTTTATTGAAATAAATTTTGCAGTCAAAATAAGCTTTTCATTTTTTAAAAATTTTATTAGCATACCTGTGTAAATCAAATATTAATTTTTAACATTAAAATAATGAGTAGTCAAAAATAGTTTTTGAAGATATTAGAAATACTAACATAAAAATATATATGTATATAGCATTTATAAAAAAGTTTAATCGTTAAAATTTTCAAAATAACAGTATATGAAAATCACAGTATAAGTAGAAAATAGTTTTATTGAAAAAAATAAAATGTAAAAACTTTAAAAAAAATATATATATATATATAAATAGATTTATAGAAAGTAAACATAGTATGTAATAATAAATAAAGATAAGAGAGAAAAAATTTTAAAAATTAAGTTTATTTATATATTTAATACTATTTTAATAAATTTCAATAATATTTATTTCATGTTTAAATATAACGAGATTTCCTTACTTTTAAAAAAATACCAATTGTTTCAAAAGAAAATTAGAAATTTTATTTAAAAAAAAAAGAATTATATGTGTAATGGAACTGTTTTTGAGCGCTTAATATACAAACAAATTTCTTATATCTTAATCTTTTCAACTAAAATCAAAATATTGTTCAAAAACTAGTTGAAAATTTCTACCCTGAAATACAAATATTAAAAATTCATTTTTTTAATGTAATGTTTTTCTATTTAAAAGTTGTAATTGTATTTCGAACTCTTTTTTGTGGTGGAAGCCCACAATTTCTAACTCTTTTACTCTAACTTAGTGACGCAGTCAGACGTAAGAAGATCCAACAGACGGGCAACCACATTTGAATGATACTCGCGCTGCTTGGCGTTTTTGGCGTATTCTGAAGCTTGAAAAAGCCCTTGTTTCTGAAGACATCCCCTAATTTACGTAATTTAAACTGATGTATCTAGATCTATGGTGCTCTAATGTGACTGTCATATTTAAATAGTACTCGCTAAACGCGGTTATCTTGGCAAAAATTTCGAAAAATTTTCAGCTCTTACACAAAGAATCCTCTCACATCAATTCGAGGGGGTCAAGACACAAATCTTAAGTTAAATATAGATATTTGTATAGTGTTATTTAGGTATGCCAAAATACTTTTTATATTATTTTTTTAAGAAGTATATTCAGCAGCACTGGCGTAACTAGTTCTGAGTGGGCCCTGTAACAAAATTCCTTCGAGACCCTTTTTTAGATTTGAGAATCCTATTAATGGGAGTGTAGTTACACTTGTTTAGACCCTTGTAACTTGGGGGCCCGTATTGGTTGGTAGCTACGCCCCTGTTTAGAAGCCTTTTCCTTCAAAGTCAGAGAAAACTGAGAACCATGTAAAATTCATGTGCTAAAACTGGGAATGTGCTTTGATGTTACGCGGAATCTTTGTCCATTTTGAAATTTTTTCATCTTTTTACAATAAAGAATTTGTTTTTTGCAATTTATTTTACCTATTTAAATAACGTAATTTTGATTAAATTGATTTAATGTGCATTTATTTTTTTTTTCAAATTTTTCTATTTTGCTTCTCACTGTAACCTCATACACATGTCAGAGATCCCGCCTGTTATAAAAACAATTTATTAAACTGGGTAATAAAACCAAGTTTATTAATTCCAAAATATCTGAAATTATTATTTTGATTGAAAAATTTTAGAGCATCAGAGTATCTCTTTTTTGAATTTCTCTGAACAATTCCGTTTATAAAATAATTAATGTTCTCATTTGACTAATAAAAGGATCACACAATAGAGTGGTGTTCCTTTCAAATATTTTAACTGTAAATTCTATATATATGTTTATATAAAACCCCAATTATGTCGCAATTAACAGTAACAAAGTTTTACAACACTAGAAAACGTGATAGAGTCAACAAAGATGTTAAATTACTTAAAGAATTATCAGTTTCCACCAATAAGACCAGCGAGATAAAATCCAATCTTGAGAAAACAGAAACAGTTGAATACGATAAATGTGAAAAGGATTCCTTAAAATCCATTGAAGTTGAAAAGAGTTTGAAATCAAAAAAGAATGTTCAATCCAAAACATCAAAAGTAACTAAAACCACCAAAAAGAAAAATGTAGTACAGACTACAGTGACCAACTTTTATCCTAGTCAGTCTGTAAAAAATGTCAATGAAAAGCAAAAAGAATTATCGGAAAAAACGTTACCACCAAAAGCTCAAGCGAAGAAAGATGTCTTAATTAATAATACCAAAAGTATACTTGTGACCATACAGGATAAAGAATCTAGTGATCTGAAAAGGTCAGATTCTTCTAACAGTATAGTTCAAGGATATGAAATTTCAAATCTTGAAGCGGTAAAAGATAATCAAGTTTTCCATTCGCCTAAACGAAATTTGTCTGGAGTAGAAGAAGGATCTCCGTCGAAGAGGCCTGCACTTGCAATAAATCGAGAAATCTCCAACAATGATGGAATTTCCTCTTCAAATAATACCCCTTCTAAGTCAAAAGAGAGTCCAGTGAAGAAAAAATTACAGTTTGAATTTTCACCTAGTAAATTACAAAAAATTGGCTCACCAAACGCCAAGGGTCAACATGGTAGCCCGAGGAAGATATTATCAGAAAGTGAAAAATTAGTAAGTTGAATTTTGTATGTTCTTTTTTGTAAAATTCTTTTTTTTTGTTAAAATACAAATAAATAGATATTTTATCAATTTTTTTGCTATTGCACA
Organism: Trichonephila clavata; assembly: GCA_019973975.1. NCBI lineage: Eukaryota > Metazoa > Arthropoda > Arachnida > Araneae > Nephilidae > Trichonephila > Trichonephila clavata. The sequence goes on from BMAO01014367.1 coordinate 5,784, forward strand.
CTTTTTTAAACACATTGTAAGTTAATAAAACAATGTACACTATGTCAAAAATTTCAATTGATTGATTTTTTTTTAAGTGCCTGTATTAGGTTTTATTGTAAAAACTTTTTTAAACAGTTCAACTAGGAAATAAATTCTCTCACCTAACCTGCTGCATGGCTCATCTGAGCCTTTTTCTGTTAATCTTGTGAAAATATGTTAACAGTATTTGAAATAATTCGTTTTGTCTATTTTATTATTTGGCCTTAAGAATAAGGTTTGCAGTTATGATTAAAAAAGTATTCAATATATTTGTATTTGTTAAAGAGCAATACTTTTTACAATACTTTATTTAATTCTGTTGATCAGGGTTTTATTGCAAACAAATTTTGAGTTTCGTTTATGTAAGACATGAAGTTAAACGGTTTTCCGTCTTCGTACATTTCATTCACATTCATTAACAATGTAGAATTTTCAAACACTCAGTATATATCCACTTCAAAATGTGTGAATATGCTCTGAAAGGTTAAAGTGAAATATAGTGTCTTAATGAAATTGATGATCTCTAAAATAGGTTGACAGATTATCCTTAGTTAGCAGGAATTTGCGATATGTCAAAACCAAATATATTTTAACAATGTAAAACATAAATTATAATTGTTTTCAAAAGAAAATTATTGGATTTTAGCAAATTAAAATTTTTTTTCAATGCTATGAAATAAGTATAACACACCTAAAAGAAAGTAGAATATGCTTTTTTTTTATTATTCTAATTCTTCTGAAGGGAGATAAACCTTTAAAAAGATTCAAAACTGTTTATTCACATTGCTTGCTGCTTTTGTGCTTCTTTTGTCATATGCACTCTGAAAGGTTATAATTGAATTGACTTTTACCACTTTCTCTCTCTCATGAAATTATTATTTTTTCGGTTAAAGTGTTAAATAACTTTGGCAAAGTCAATTTTTTAGTGAGTGGAATCAGTTGCCAAACTACTGTAAAATCTGGCATATGATGTGCACTTTTAACACAAAAAATAAGATCAAAATTTACTGGTGAGCATTATACACCAGGTATAAAAATGAGAGCTTTAAAAATAAAAAAATAGAGCCGAAAAGAATTAGATTTCTACATCTATCGAAATACTGTATATTTTAAAGAAATGGCATTTCTTATGAGCTTAAAGAGTTGTAGTCTTAGAACTATACTATTTTTTCTATAACTTAGCATAATAGATCAAATAAATAACTTAAAAATGCGTGCATACAAGAAATGCACATGTACATTTCAAGTTTCTTTGTTAGAATAGGGGTGTGCGTTATATGGCAAATATACCTAAAAATTAAAAACTGCAGCATGAAAGTATGGGTGCCCATTATGCACTTTAACCAATTTTTCTATTGATATATTTAAGGAAAGTGCTCTTCATGATACTCTCTAAGACATGAATCTGAAAAGAAATTAAATAATTGGTCTTTTGAACCTATGTAATTAACATCATTAAACCTACATTAAAATTTAGATTGCACTTAATTTGCTTTCCCTTGGTCAATGGTACAACACAGTGATTCTTAAACTTTGATCACTGCGGCCCTCCTTTATGTTATCAGTGGGACATTGCAAACCCCCTAGATTTTAAACATCCCTCCCCAAAATATTCTGGATCAAAATACAAGTCCTAGTAGAGTTTTTCATTGGGGACAATATAGTTGTCTAGTCTAGTACGGCACACCTTTCAATTTTTCCACGAGGTTTTTCAGAGTCTGTAAAAGAGAGAAATCTCAACTTTATATGAGAGACTTTGTGGATCCCTAGAAAGGGCACTGCAGACCACAGTTTAAGAACCATTGGTATAATGTGTAAGTACTGAATATTGAACTCTGAAGAAAGTTGTGGCATGAAGCAGTAACCGAAAGGAATTTTGAGACTGTCATGAATATTCCATGGGACAAAGAATCCGTGAGTCTGGAAGTGATTGATAATGACAAGAAAAAGTTTTCAGAGGAGCACAGAGAGCTGTAGGAATTTGGAAAAAAAAGAAGCATGAGAATAAGACAGGTACACCTTCCTCAATTCCATGTATTGGGACAGAGTTTCTCATGGCCGTATTATAATACTTTATTATAATTAGTAATAATATGGAAAGAAATCATTAGAAATGATGTAACATTTTGTTTTCTATATATTAATTCTCAATGATATTGCTAAAAAATAACGTATTAATTATTTTTTATTATCATTGATCAGTAGCACACACAGGAATTTCTCAAGGGAGGAGTCCAGGGTTAAAAATCCACTATTCTCATATCATACTCCAATACGTTGCTCAACATATTCTTTTGATTTTGTCGATTTTCAGAAACAAAAAACAGTAAAAATTATTGAATGAATAATTAGCATTAATTAATAAAATTAGTTATTAGTAACAATATGTAATTAAATGTTACATACTTTATACATAGGTTTATAATCAATTGAAAAAAATTAAGGGCTTTGGGGGTCCGGACCCCAGGACCTCTTCGTGTGTGCCACTGTCTGATGCATTTCACTTCTTTCTTTTGTCTGAAAAATGTCATGAAACATAGAGTGTAGAACAATACACTTTATGAATGATACAGCTCATACATTAAAATATTGATAATCACTTATTTTCTATGGATTTATTTAATTAACTATAGGATTAGTAACTATCAATTCTAATATATTTAAAAAAATAAATATTCTGAAACTTTTCTAACAAATTGGTTAAATCAAAAATACATGGCCACTTAATAAACATGAGTTTATTGGAATCTTTTGTACAAATTTATTTATAGTATTGTTTTACATTTTTATTGTACTAATTTGTGTATTTATTTTAAAGGATGCTCTTATCAACAATTCTAGATCCAAAATACTCTTTAGTTCAAATCTGGAAAACTTGAAAAAGTCATTGGCCAGTTTTTCTGAAAAGACATCCAAATTAAAAGAATTCCAGTCAAGTCCATACAAGATTACATCTGTAGTTTCTGCACCAAATAAAACGTAAATATATATTCAAATGTATTCATTTCAAATATATATTTTTTTATAATTTAAATGTCTGAAACATCCAAACTTTTTTTTAAAAAAAAATTATATAATATCAGCTACCTGGCATGTGATTTGTACCAAAAATGTGATAAACATTCAGAAAATAAAATATATGGGAAAAAAAACCTTAAGAAAGAATGCAATACAAAAATGAAAAAGGTTGCATGATTTATAAAGATTCAATGTTTAAAATAAATTTTTTCATCTGAAGATTTGATTCTATTTGATTTGATGTTTGCTTAACCTTATCATTGTTTTTATTAATTTCTAAATTTGTTTTAAAGAATTTTCTAATTATATCAAAATTCTTCCTTCAATTTTTAAATGAATACACACCAAAACCAAGTTAAAAACCTTTCTTTTTTTAAAGAAAACTGATAAACTTTTTATGATTACATTTGAAAATTTGTCACAAAATCAAAAAAAAGTTACAGTTGGTTCTGAACTGTATGAAATTTATGTATCTTTATATATGTACATTTTCCAGAAGCATATACAGTGGCCCACATAAGTGTTTGTACATTTCCAATTTTCTATAAAATTCAATGTTTTCGACTAATAAAAATTAATGTACTGGAATTGGAATTTTTTAAATAGTATCGGCAACTCTTGTTCTTTTTTAAATAATGTAATCCATTTTTAAAACATGATATAACTATTATTTTGAAAAATAAATCAAAAACTACTGAAATATTATTCCACAAAAGTCTTCGTACACTTAACAAAAATCTCAACATAGCTTTAAATATTGTACTTCTAGTTTAGTACTTAGTAGGATATCTTTTAGCACCCACATCTTTTTAACGTCTTGGTGTTGATTTCATCAGTTTTTTTGTAATTTCTGCATCGATGTTCCTCCATTCTTCTGTAATTATTGTTTTTACTTCACATTTGGTTTTTATATGCCATGTCTTCTTTTTTTTAAAATCAAATTGTCACCTACTAGTCTTAAATCAGGTAATTTAAGTGGTTTATCCAGAATTTGGGGACAGTTATAGAGACACCAGGGGCATATATTTAGAGCAATGTGCTTGGCGTCATTATCTTGTTAAAAAATGATGTCTTTAACATCCAGATTTTGGATGGATAATTTAAAATTGTTCTTTAAAATATTTAAATAGAGCTTGTGATTCACAATACCATAAAACAATATCAAATTACGTAATCCTGAAGTCGATTTACACCTTACACTTAAGTAAGCAAATTAACAAAAAATATTTTTTGTTTTTCCACATTGAAATGGATAACTCCTGTAACTCAAAGCAAAAGCCTGTCATAAACTCTCTCTTTTAAACCTTCAATAACCATATAAATTTAAGACATTTTTCAGTTTGGGAGCAAATAATTTTTATGATTTTTCTACTGTAAATCTGTTTAAATCAACATTCAATAATTTGCTTGTTATTTATTCTAGAGAAAAGTCAGCTCTTCCGTCAAGGCCAGCTCATGAACAGTTTAAATATTTGGCTGAACCAGAGACATCATCATTATTATTGCCATTTAAATATAAACTACTCTCTGAAATGTTTCGTAGTATGGACACTGTTATTAGCATTTTGAATAATAGAAAGGAAACGATAACTTTTGAAAAAGTTCGGGATGGCGTTCAAAAGATGACGAAAAGGTATGATTTCATATATAATGTTTTATTAATTAAAACAAAGGGAGTCCAAAATAATTTATTTTTGTTTAATTTCATAACTCTTGTGCAGGCTTTTTTTAAGTCTTATTAAAATGTAGAATGAGGATAATCTGAATTACTGTGTCTCTTTATATTTCAAGATTAAAGATTTGTTTAGTGTGTGTATACTTTTTAAAAAATTGCTTTAAATGTCTGTTTTAAAATTATTCATCCAGCATTAACAGTATGAAAAATTTTGCATTTCATATTGTTAACATGAAAAAACGCCTATATATTTCAGTATAATTAGACATTTTTCACAATAAACAGTTTTATAGCTATGCTATCTATATATAGTACATGAAGTGCCAATCCAAACTGAAGTTGTATTAAAGGTTTGAAATAATTTCAAATATTTAAATTGGTCCATAATGTTGAAAAATTCTTTATTTTGTGATAAACAATGGGATTGTAAAACTTTATCTAAAGCTTTTAACAATAAAATATGGCGAAAGAAATTTACCTTATTATCAATGTCTGTTGTGATATAATTTACCCTTTTTAAAAAAAAAATACAAATCCATATCTTTGCATTTACTCTATATATTTCATGCTGGTTATTTTGATTTGAGAAAGGAAACTTTGAATAGTTTAAAGCAAATTTTTCTTAAGTTGAATTGTGTTTTAAAAAAATAAGATGATAGTAAATATTCTTTACTCCCTGTAAAACAATCAGAGCTCATTTTTTAGTCTGACACATAAAACACTGCAAAAAACACCTTTTAAAACAACTCTCAAATTTAAAATGAGTGATGAAGGATCATGCACAAGTTATAGCTTTTTTAATGCAAACATAACTTTAGATTATCCAATTTTTGAAAGATAAAATATTAAATATGGTAGCAAAACAAACTGAACTAGAACAAACTCTTTGAGTTAATTCATGCAAAATTTGTCTGTTCCGATGGCTTGACAATAATACTTATTCTTTTGATCAGATATGTTTTCGATTCACAAGCGATGAGGCTTTAAAAAAAGTATCAACATCGTTATGTAGTATCTTTAATCTTTGAAAACCAGATGTTTTTGTTGCTAATAGTTAAAAATAAAATACTTACTTATTAGCATCACTGCAGCAAAATTTGCACCATGCGAATTGTGCCATGATATCAAAACTACAAATATTCTTATGTTTTATGTTTGTAGAAAAATAATTTTTGTGATGCAATTGTGGCTGCAGTGACGCTAATACATAAGTACATAAAATAAATACATATATGAAAAGTCAATTAGTTATCCATGTAATTATTTTTCTCCTCTGTTCATTATTTTTTTTACTGTAGTTACATGAAACATACAGTTCATGTTCATTAACCTGGATACTATTAAGCAAGATATCAATTAAGCTTGATAGTTATTTTTAAAAACCATAATAAATGCATTTAAAAAGCTGAATTACAAAATTTAGTCCAGACTGTCATGTGCTTAAACAGTCCTGTGTAAGAAATGTATTGATTTGAAATTTGTCTTGTGCAATTATTTATCACTTTACTCAGACTTGTTTCAAAATACTTTTTGATGTATTTAGTTAGGTACTATTGTTTAATCTGGGCAGATAAAAATTTCAATTTAGCCTGAATTAATGAGAATTTATTGTATTTATATTTAAGTTATTATGAGATTGCGTTATTTAAATTATCTTATTGTGATTCATAAGTATGTCAGAATTAAATAATTCTGCTAAAAATCGTGTTTTTTGCTTGTGATGTTTATTTATAGATTAAAAAATTTGTTTGATGTAAGATTTTAAGTCATAAATATGAAATTTCCTGAAAGTTAATTTTTGTTTTATTACTTTTCATTTCAGAAATTTCACAAAAATGTATCTAGGTCAAATTGTTACCGTATTTCCATCTGCCTATACTTTAACATTAGAAAGAGGTAACAAGAAAACTGATGGTCCAGAATGTCAGCTGATAATTTCTCCTAACTTAGCCATAGATAAAGGTAAAATATTAGTGTAAACATGCTTTAATTCCTTCGTATAATTTTTTTATTATTAATTTTGAAAATAATTTTGATCTTTCTTCATAGATAACAAATCATCAAAATCAAATACATACATATGTATGCAACCTCAGTGTTTAATAGATCGAAGGAATGAATTTCATAACAACATTTTAAAAATAGTAAAACAACATCATCAGGTAAATATGTCTGTTATAATAGGATACTATTTGTTATATAATGTTGCAATATTAAAAACGTACTTTTGTTCCATAATGGTTTTAAATAACTTAAAAGAAATAACACGAATCAGCAAGATCCAGTATGACATTAAGTAAACAGTTTTTAATTCACTGAAAAGTTTTAAGTTGTACTTCATTTTAAAAAATTCATTATTTTGATTTTTATCTGATTAAAATTACTGTTATATAAGAAGTATAAATTATAGCATAAGGTAAATGATTTAAAGGTATGTACATACATAGTCAACTAAAGCTGTGCAGTGTATTACATTCTAGAAGTTGATAATATGTAATTCTTTGTAGTAATTATATTTAAGAAGTTTTGTTTTGCATTTGTAATATTAAAGCATTGATTGCATAAAGTGTTATTTCATTTAAAAATCGAATCTATACTTTAAAAAATTGAATAAATGCAATGAAAAAGTAGCTGTAATAATTTATATAAAAATGTTGCTTTTGAAGTAAAATTCATCTTATCTCATGCTGATTTTAAAAAAAAACCATACTAAAAAGTTAAGTGTTTTTCAATGCACTGTTTGTTTTATTTTAATTTATATTTTAATAGAAATATATGTCTTGTTAAAAAACAACTAAAAGTAGCCTCAATATATAAAAAAAATATTGGTACTTTAATCTGTTATTTGAAAATTTTAAAGAAAATATCGAGTCAGTTATAGTATAATCACATTAAGAAATGTGAGGGGAGGAGGTCTGGAAATATTTAACCCAATAAAACTTCATTCAAATGCACTACAATTTTATTGCCACATTTCTTTACCTCTTGGCTTTGCTTCATTATTACTTTAAATTTCTTGTATTAAAATTTTATTTTTTAAATTAATAGATTAAGTTAATAAATTTACACAATTAATTGTAACTTGGAATAGTATTATGAGAAAATCTCGTTTTCTATTGGTTATTAATTAGGGAATTTGATTCCTTCCCCCTTTACTGGAGTTATTACAGATCCCTTAAAAATTTTCTTAATAGTTTTGTATTTTTATAATTTATGATTATATTTGCAAGAGTTTTACTAATATTCTGGCTTAGATTTTAATCTTTTGAACAAGCATTGATGACTTTATTTTTTAATTAGATGCAGAAAAAATCATCAATCAATGCTTTTATTTTGTTATCTTTAACTGAAGAAAATAATTAATATTTTTACAAATATACCCAACTCTTTTTTTACACTGTTTTTTTTTTTTTTTTTTTTTTTTTACGATTTTGAAATAACAAACACAAATTTAACAATTTTTTTTTACACAAACCTTTGTTCGAGCAGGAATTTTAAAAAATAATTTGGGGATTCATCCCCTTTGGATGAGGACAATTTGATTGATTTTATGACAGTTTATGAGATAATAAAGAAGTCGATAATGATGGTCAGCAAAATTCAACTATCAACAGCTGATTTAACTTGCAAGTGCTTGAAATTTGCTACAAGTATATCAATGTAATCATAGATTTCATAGCAGGATATCAAGAATTATATAGTAACTTGAAAAACCATAAAAAGCAGCCACTAATAACAGAATGTATAACTACAAAAAAACCCAACATGTTGTTCATAACGAACAAAATTCTTCATTTGAATCAAAATCAACAGTTGTGCTAGACATATCTATCCAGTTTGTAATAAATGTGCATGCTTATCAAGTAGCAATGAATAATTGGTTGTAGTTTTATTCCTAATTTTAATTTTTATATGTTGTATATACTTGTAGACTGAATTTTCACTGTACTTTAATTTAAAAAATTTTTTGTAATAGAAAGGAATTGTTTTTGTTTTATAAATATGTAACATAGATTTTATTATTGCTTTTTTTTTGTACATTTTTTTGGGAAAATATTTAAAGATTTTTCATCTTACACATTTTTTTAAAAAAAATTGTGGAACATATCCCCAAACATACCATATGTCACAGGTATTTTTTTACGTGATTTTTTTTTTTTTTTGCATGGTTTTGTAATGAACGTATTTATTGTATAAAAAAAGAGTTGGTGTATTTTATGTATTTTTTTCTTTCTCTTAGTTGAACATATTTTTCATTGTAAAATTATTTTTGCTTTAAGGTGGATTCTATTTTTCCCTTAAGGACCATTTTAATTCATTGATATTGAATCCGATGTATATTAGATCAAACAAAACATCAAACATACTTTTGATTTGTATTACTGCAAATATAAAATTTGAAATTTTTTTCAATGTTTATTTTTAATTTTTAGTTTGAGAAGTCTTATTCGTCCTTTATTAGTTATCATTAGTATCATTGTGTTTTTCATTCTTTAGAATTTTAATAGTTTTTGTCATTCTTTTCCTTTTAGAACTTTTTAAAGAAAGTAAATTTTCCTTCTGTTTCGGATGACAGCATTAAGTACTGGCATCCAAAATTTCCTCTTGATTCAGTTCCTGATATACAAGTTGCACCACTTCCTGTACCTCCCCAATCAAAAATATGTACTGCTAAAGATGTGCTAAATAAAGTTAAAGACTCTTTTAAGAATAAAAAAGTAAGTTGTCATTTTCATATGTTTTATTTTTAGATGTGATTAAATATGGAATTTTAATGTATATTTTTTTATTTATAAAGCAGTGATTTTTGAAAATATGTGTAAAGTACAGCTTGAGAGTTGATCATTTTCAATTTCAATTAAATACTCTGTAATTTTATCTGTACTTTTCTTATGTCGATATGTTTCATTTAATATAGTTCCATATTTGTAAATGTAATACGTTGATTTATGATAGTAATATGCAGTTATTTAACCTCAGATATTAATCAGTATATTCTATCAAACAAAAATCTGCATTTATTACAATTGATATCATGCAGTATTCATTTATTCTTTAATATGTTGTATATAGTTTTCTGTATGATGTATAATTCTTTGTATGATATTTAGAGGTAACTAAAAATATATAAATCCATAAAAAAGATGTGCTAAACAAATTCTAATTTCTGTATTCATTTATATTTTTAGGGGGGAAATATGTAATGTTTTTTTTTTAAGTAAATTTAATGCAAATTCTTTTTTAATAAACACTTTTACATTTCTCAAAAAAAAAAAATCATATTAAACAAATTATTGCTTATTTTTCTCACTACTTTGTTTTTCTACTATAAAAACTTTCTGTTGTCATGTATTTAATGCCTTGTTAATTCCCTTAAAGGGGTTTGTAAGTGCTGGATTATATATTTTTCTGTGAAATTTTTCAGTTAGAAAAGGCTTTGGAAAGTGTCGCTGAAAAATCTGCACATGAAGACAAAAAAATTGATATTAGCATTCCTAAGCCAAGTGCTTCAAAATCTGCTTTGAAAGGCATTTGCTCGGATCTTCTTGAAAAAGTATGTTAATTTCAAGGCCATTTTTGCAAAAAAACAATGTAATTTTTTCCCCACTTTGAATTTTTCATTTTAATGGAATTTATATCTTCTAAACCTTTTTGGGAAGCGTGTCACAATCTGATAAAAAAAAATTACGCGTGCCACTTTCAACTTTTCCACCAAACTAAAAAATATACAAAAGTAAAAAAGTGTTACTTATAGGCTTGTTATGGGTTATTTACACCAAAAATATACTTTTAAATGCAAGTTCTATACAGTGAAAATGTAAAAAGAAAATGGTATAACAAATAAAACAAAAGTAGAAACTTATATTTTATTGTTGATAAATTTTTACAGGATCAGTCAGTTAGCTAAAGTACAAAATAAAAATAAGCAACTTGAAACATTTAATTTTAAATGATTACTAAGAAGTCTCTTAATGTGGCTTTTGAATCTGTAGTTTTTTTACTAAATCGTCTATATTTGGATTAGTTCGTGAAGATGCTAACAAAATTAGGTGTTTTAGGTGCATATCAGTTAATTTGAGCAATATTTTGATTTAATTACGTTCATATAACAGAAAACATTTCTTCACAAACATATGTTAATCCAAACCTACAACAATATCTGACCACTAAATCATGTAAATTTGGAAAATTACTTGGTGGCACAAATTTCCGAAATTCGATGTAATTCGGATCATTTGCAGTTAAAATAATTTCCTTATATTTGCTTTTCAGAGTAATATGGTGCTGTAGGGCAATAATTTCAATTTGTACCTGAGGTGGGTAAAAATTAATGTCTTGAAGAAAAATCGAAAAAGGATTTGTGAAAAGTTCAGTATTTTTTTATCGTCTTACAATCCTCAAACCTGGCACTGAAAGAATCCTGCAAAATGGATATTTAATTTTTAAATCTATCATAGTTCGGAACATTGCTAACTTTGGCAGATAATTCCTGTATGAATGGGAAATGAGTTAATTTTTTCTCTCCAAAATCCAGACAAAAAAGCAAAAGTTTGTTCACAAAAGAAGATATATGACCAATTAGGGTAGGAAAAATACAATTTTTCCCCTGTAATCTTAAATTTAAATTGTTTGAATGTTCCATTATATCAGTAAGAAAAGCTAAATCCCACTGCCAATTTTCCCTCTTGAGGAGCGAGCATTCACTGGGCAGTTCATCGTTTTCTTCCAGATATTCTAAAACACATTCCCTCAAACTCTAAAATCTCGCAAGTGAACTAACTTCCTTTGGAAAGCCAGCGCACACTACAGTGAAGGAGTAACTTGCCATTTTCTTCCGTTCTTTGGGGAAAAGCGTACGAAATCTTCGTCGATTCAGAGCACGAGCTCGTATTTGTTGATACAGCGCACCACGGGGTCAACAAGGAAAGACAAGTTTAAGTCCTTGGCACAAAGAGCTTCTTGACGAATAATACCATGATACTTGAAAACTTTTCTTCCCAAATAATTTTCAAGCAATGCAACAAAACCTTTTATTCTGCCAACCATGTAAGGCGCTCCATCTGTGGAAACACTGTCTAATTTTGTCGATTCTACTTTGTTAATTTCAATTACATTTTTAAGTTCCTTAAAAATGTCTTCACCTGTAGTTAAAACTAGTTGGCGCAAATCAAGAAGTTCTTCCACAGTATCAAAATTTTCGTTCGTGTAACGCACAAAGATGCTAAACTGCGCATTGTCAGTGATATCACAGCTTTCATGGTCCGGTGTTGCACGGGCGAATACCGAGGGTATAACTTAATCCCCATGTTAATTTGCTCCTTTTATTTAACGCCAACACTTTTGTGGGGTTTCACGCGTACGATGTGAGTGCATGTCCCGTGAGTGCGTGTCATGGCTTTGTTGCTTAACATTTTCCCTTCTCTTCACAAATTCTCGATCCTAGTACCACTGAAGACCCGCAGTGTAGGTGAGCGATGCACGTAAAATCTGTCGAGAGCACAAACGTCCTCCCGTTGGTGTGGTGGTGCAGTTAGGAGAGGGGGTGCCAGCTCAGGTGTCGTCCACGTCACTTGACCATGGTTCAAAATTACGTGGACCGTCCCCAAAAGGCCTCGTGTAGCTGAACAGTGGGACGTTAATATTCACTCAATCTTCACAAATTCAGCACTTCCAATATTATTTTCCGAAATTACTTTGATTTCTTTCCTCTCCGCTTAGCCCGGCGTTGCACGGGCTTTTACCGAGTGAATAACTTCACCCTCATGGAAATTTCGTGTTTCCCTCAGGCCGATAGCACTTGTGTTTGTGTGTGTGTGCGCACGATGTGAGTGATTTCTTTAACTATGTCATAAAAACTCCCTTTTTCGAAATTTGTTCTTGCGTTGGTGTGGTGTGGTAATTCTTAAAGATGGGTGAATGCTCAGGTGTCGTCCTCGTCACTTGAGCATGGTTGAAAATTTCGAGGTCCGTCACCAAAAACCCTTGAATAGGCAAGCAGTGCGAATTTAAAAATCACCCACTCACTTTCCAATTCTTTCCTTTTCCTGAGTGAATAACTTCACCCCCATGGAAATTTCGTGTTTCCCTCAGGCCGATAGCACTTGTGTGTGTGTGTATGCGCACGATGTGAGTTATTTCTTAAAATATGTCATAAAAACTCCTTTTTCGAAATTTGTTCTTGCGTTGGTGTGGTGTGGCAATTATTAAAGATGGGTGAAAGCTCAGGTGTCGTCCTCGTCACTTGAGAATGGTTGAAAATTTCGAGGTCCGTCACCAAAAATTCTCGAATAGGGAAACAGGGTGAATTTTAAAGTCACCCACTCACTTTCCAAATCTTTCGTTGCAATTTTTTATTTCCCGGAAACGAAAATGTAGTCTTTTTAAAAATAGTTGTATGCTGAAAAAAAGAGAGAAAGTATAAATTTTTCAAATTACAAAATTTCACTACTATTTTAATTCTTGGAGTAAAATTGTGAGGATTTTTTGAAATGTTCGACACACGGAAAAATAATTTCATGCAATTATCTTTACGAATGAAGAATTTCTTAAATGATTGATTAAAGTATTTTGAGTGTTTTATTAAAATTTGTTCAAAAAAGTTTTCGGCTTTTTATTTTTTAAATCACTGATTCTGAAAGTTTTAAAAATCATTTTTTATTTAAACGCAACAATATTGATTCATATGAGAAAAAATCATAAAATATGCAAAACATCATAGTTTTGTAAAAAAAAAAGTTTTTTTTTCCTATAAAATTCTTTAAAGAAATATAGTTTTTGGCATTTTATTTTTTTAATCATTGATTCTAAATGATCAATGACTTTTTTAAAAATCATTTTCATTTAAATGCATGGATATTTATTCATTTTAGAAGAAATCATAAAATAAGCAAAGTATTATTATTTTGGGGAAAAAATCCGAATCTGACAAATAAATGATGTTTGGTATTTAATTTATTCAATCACTGATATTAAAAGAGCAAAGTATGAATCTTTTTAGTTCAGATGGTTTACTTATCATAGTTATAAGAAATCCTTATACGTAACGATTGAAAAATTTCGATTAATGATTTACAGAAAACAATTCTTTTTACTTAAAAAAATGTATATTTAAAGCAACAAAGAAAACGTTCTGATATAATATATTACGAAAAACGAAGCATATTCAATATTTTAACAATAATTATTTTCTTAGAGCTTAAAATAATACAAAGGGTTTGTGTGTATGTGTGGTATTTTCATTTGCCAATGAATCGTTATATACTGGTAGCTAAAGTATAGTCCAGAAAACTATAATCTATCGTTTTACCCAGAAAAAAGCGGATTATACAGTGTTGTCATTACATAATTAATCTAGTAATGAATAACGGAAAAAATATTGCTTTAGTTTCGTAAAATATATATTATTTTAAATCCATTTTCTAAAAGAAATAAATACAAAAATTCTTACCGTCAATTATCGAAAGGACTATTCATATTTTCATTTCGTTGTTTTTGAATGTTAGATTAAAAATATATAAGAATGAAAAAGCCTGGAAATTTATTTACATTCACTGCACAAAATCATTCAAAAAGAAAATAATACTGTGTGTGAGACTAAAATATGTTTCAGAATTATATTTTTTTACAGTACTTTTTAATCCACTTTTCTTAAAAAATTCGATTCACGATTACATTTGCAAAAAATTTATTGATTTTTGATATTTTAATAAAAAGCAATTAATAATAAAGAATATATAATATGAACATAGCTTTTTTTTTTCTCTAAGGAATTTATGCAAAAAAAAGTTTCGAAATGGGCAAATTCTTCGATTTTATTATGAAATTATATGTAAAAAAAAAAAAAGAAATATACATTAGGCATTATTTTAAAATAAACTATAAGTTTTATGAAAGAAAACAAAAATTTTGATACTGATAATTATTTTAAATGAATCTCAGAAATGCATTTTTTCATCTTAATCTGACATATATAATTATTTAATTTTGAAAATTATATACAGAAAAATTGACGAAAATTAAAGGAAAAATAACTGTTTCACTCGCATTTTTTTTTATATGTCAAAAAAAGAAATATACATTAGGCATTATTTTAAAGTAAATTATAAATCTATACGACGCATGACGGTATTTCTGGACAAAGCTATTTTATCAACCATATTTTTGACATTAAGATCGCCGACATTTTGGGCGAAAATTAAAAGGTTGCTTTTTATTACCTCCTCTCCGTCAGAATATGGTGTGTTTTTTTGCAGGCTAACAACAAAGGAAGTTCATAAGAAGCCTTCATCATGGTTTCCATTTCGTCATTTCTCTTCTGGAACAAAGATTGTTAGCCGGCTAAAGATTTCTTTTTTTTATTGATGAATTCCGTTTGCAAATTTGATCCAACAGGATATTTGTTGTTGAAATCACTATGCAGTTGTTTGAAATGACGGTCCAAGTTAAATTTTTTTGGAACTGCTATACAAATTCCACATATCAAACAAACAGGCTAGGAAGCATTTTGATGTGTAAACAAATATTGTTCTTCCCAGACAATTTTAAAATCACGTGCTGCAATATCCTCTTTATAATTTCTTTTCGATGTCAAAGGTTTACTCATAAACATATTGAAAATTTTAAAAAATTTAAACAACTACGCTCAACACTAAAATCTAAAAACAATTGTAGAAAAGCTAAACGTCTTGCTAAACAGAGTTTAAAATCAACTGAGTGTGACAGCTAGAAACAATTTGCCAATGTTACGCTACAAATTTTCTAGGCTCCGAATCCAGCATTCTGATTAGTCATGGATGCAAGTTCACACTCCCTCTGGTTTACAAAGTGGCTACTTTGTGCACATAGATTACTTCTACCGTATCAACAACTGCGCTCCTAATATATTGCAGAATTACTTCTTGACATTACAGAAATCATAAATAATTAACATCTCCGGAAAAACCTTTTTATCTGACATCACGCTGACAGCCAATAGCTATAAACTTCAGCCCTGCACGGGGAAGCTGAAATTTGAATGGAAATCTGAGGTGTTAAAAATTAACTGCCCCCGAGAGAGGGCGACTTTTTGGGCAGTTTCGACCGTCCGAGAGAGAGAGAGAATTTATTTGTTTTTAGTCTCACGTTACTCAACACTTTTCTCGGAATGTTACAAAGCAGTAGAATTGTAAGTTTTGGAGCAAATGATCTCATTTTTGGCATTTTTCTGAAGAAAAGAAAAATCTTGCTTTGCGTCCTTAAAATCTCACGCTGAAAATTTCTGTTTCTTACATATTCTCTTTGTGACAATTTTTTTTATTGTAATTCAATTAATGCAGTAATATTTTCATAATATTTTTGTAATTTTTCAAAAAACCTTCGCATGCCACAGTTACGACCTCCGCGTGCCACGGGTTGGCCACCCCTGTTCTAAACACATATAAAATTCTTTGCAGTTTATTTCATTAGACTAATTGCCAATAAACCTTTTAAATTTCTTATGTTTAAGAATCTTTAAATTGTTATTCTGTATCTTTAAATTGTTATTCTGAAATTCAAAACAATTTACTTTTCAGAATAATTTAATAAGCTAATGCTATACTTTACTTTTTGTTGTACTATTTGAGTTGTGATCCTCAGTATTAATTATAAATGTAATAGACTTTATTCCTGAATTATATTTTATTATTAGTTTTTTTCTGATCTTCCATTGTGTTTCCATGCATAAGGTTAGATCTGAAGCATTCTTTTGTTTACCTTACCAGTTATTTTATATTTGTTATAAATAAATAAAAAAACAGACATATAGATTTTTTTGTTGTTTTTCTTCTGTTTATTCCATTAGAGATTTATTTATAGAGAATCTATTATATTTAATAACTTTAAAAATAAAAGAATCTTATTTTAAATTTTAGGTTTTGAATAATGTAAAAACCCAATTCTTTTCCTTAAGAATCATATCTTGTAACTTTTTATCTTGGGGGGGGGGGATAAATATCACACTAAGAATTATTTTTGAAGCCTGAATATAGTTTTTAAGCCATATTATTATTTATTACCTTTTGCTATTCATCATAGTATCTTTTATTTTTTTGCTCTTCAGCTTTGAATAATACAAAACCACTTCCATGTCAATTTAATATATTTTTTTAAAAATCTCCAACTTTTGCTTATTACTTTTGAGACAGGTATTTTAAATGAAAGTTAAATCTTAGATATATCAATAAATATATATATAATGTTAAATCCTTAATCACAAGAACTCAGACAATAAGAAATTCACCCACAAGAATTGATGCAATGTGGTTTTTTTCACATTGTGTCAGTTCTTGTGGCCACTAGCAAATTATAAAGGTTACTAATGTCACTGTATCTAACATTATTAGAAAATTATAAAACTCACAGCTAAAGAAAGCATCTCTCACCTATCACTATGGTGAACTCATTACACTTTTTTTTTAAAACATGAGAAAAATTATCATTATGCAAGTTCTCCTGAGTGACGTGGCGCGTTTTATCCTGAGGTCAGAACCCGGGACCTTTTGATCCGAAACCAAGTAACTTAACCACTACACCAAAATGATCACCATGGTACGGAGGTTGTTACTGGCTTATATAGATTATATCACTAGATGGGTTAAGGTTACTTTCACCTAATGTCAAAGAACCTGATCAAAATCTGATATATTTTATCAACCTTATTTTTCATTTAAATTCTCAATGTTTCAACTAATATATCTGTAAATATTACTGCTACTATGTAATTTAGAAACACAATTTTCACTTTAACATTCAAACTTATAAAATGAAACTAACTACTGTAAATAATATAAGAAACAAAATGTGCAATGTTTTGGCCAATCGATAGCTCAGGGGTTAAATTAAAATACTCATACTCAAAATTAAAAACTCAGTGGACTTCGTTGTATATATGTCTCTTTATTTTGAAGGCCCATGGCCAACTCCTCGGTCATTGCACTCTCACTCCCCGCGTCTTGGGGGGGCACCCCAATCGCTGATCATATTTCACCTCCCCACATTTGGGAAGCGATCACAGCTTCTTACAAGTGGCGAGGCACTCAACATACCGCCTGCCTTGACAAATTAAAAAAATTTTCGACATACAATCAAGCAATTACAAATACATGATACATTTTACAATAAACAAAAAAAAAAACACAGAACAATATCAAGTAATTCAATTACAATTAAAAGATAATTTAAGAACTTTAGTAACAGATCGTTTATATACACCTTTACCTGTTTTTAATGTTACTACTCTAGTTATGTCATCTGTACCTGGATGAACCTCTACTATTTTGGCAAGATTCCAATTCAGTAATTTTGAATTATCTTCACCTTTAACCAAAACTGCTTCAATACTTGTTACAATTTCTAAATGAATGGCTCTAACAACAAAACACACAAAAATGCAAATATAACATTTATACACTTTTTTTGCTCTACCTGGAATTAATTTTATAAGGAAAGGACTCCCCGCGTCTTAGCGGGGGCACCCCAATCGCTGATCATATTTCACCTCCCCACATTTGGGAAGCGATCACAGCTTCTTACAAGTGGCGAGGCACTCAACATGCAAAAAGAATTTTTTCAAACAAATTTATAGCAAAGTAACATATGCCGTATGCTTTACTGTGTTTCGTATATTTAAATCAACTAATATAACATTTTTTAAAAAGAGTTGAGTTTGTGGGTCCTATTCTTTAAGATGGTGTTAATATAATCTGAAATAATACATTTATTGACTTTGAATAGTAAAATTTTTTGTGGAAGAATTATATGCATGATTTTTAAATATTATTTTACTGTTTAAAGCTCTTAATTTTAAATCATTCTTTTAATTTTTTTTTCTTTTTTCAGATTCGAGCTAGAGAATCTGCTATGCTTCTACAGACTATGACCAGAAGCCCTGGCGAAGTAAAAAGAAAGGCTATGATGGAAAGACTTCCTAATATTGTTAACATTTTGTGGCAGTATCCTTTTTATTTGATTTAACTACATTAGTAAATTTTTATTACTATA
This sequence comes from Trichonephila clavata, assembly GCA_019973975.1. Lineage (NCBI taxonomy): Eukaryota > Metazoa > Arthropoda > Arachnida > Araneae > Nephilidae > Trichonephila > Trichonephila clavata. The sequence continues at coordinate 24,517 of BMAO01014367.1, forward strand.
TGAAGAAGACAAAAAAACCTAAGTATATGTTTTCAGAATTCCCATTATTTTCAGAATATTTTTTAGCTTAAATATTTTTTATCTCTTTTCTAATTTACCATTAGTTTTCACTCTCTTCTGGTAATATATTTTTTGGTACCAAGTTACAATTTTGTTGTACTGCTTATAGTTTAAATATATACCTGTGTCTAAGTTATACATAATCCATTATGTTCTCTAAAGAGGGAAATACCATTTTTAGTGGCAGCATGTGTTACATTTTATTATATGTATACAAACCATTTAAATTTGAGCATTCATGTATAATTTTGTTTTAATAAAAAGTGCAAAATTTAATATTTACTTTATTGACTTACCATTTGAACTAAAAAAAATTCTTAAATGCTTAAATTAATGCTAATTATATGAAGTAATTATTTTTTGTACACTTCAATTTTAAATACATTTTAATGAACATATGTTTAATATTATTTTTATTTGATATGTATTTTTTTATAAGTAATATTCCTGAATGTGCGTAGCTATTTCATTGCTGAACGCAAGGCAGCTATTCCAGTTGATGTAGCAGTAGAAAAAATTATTCACAGTTTGAATAGTTTAACATCTCCAAGTAATATATTAATTTTTTAAAAATTGGCTATGGAATTTAACTAATTATTTTTATTTATCAAATGTGAGCATAATAAGATGAATTTTTTTTGTATTGTTTATTTTCATATAAAAATATTAAAATCGTATAATAGCTTAAATTTTTATGTGTAATTATTTTTAATACCTATAGGATATTTTTTGCATTATAATGAATTCACTATGGGCTTTATGAAAGTACATTAATGCTTTATTGAGGAAAAAAAGGATTTGCATGCTAATTTTCTGTGAGAAATTGAATGCATTTATGTTGAGAAAAAGTAGGTTGCATAATGTTCAATTTTTTTTGTCTTAGTATAAAATATCATGTTTCTGGTATTTAGGTACATCTAGCCCTGATTAATATGACAGATTAGCAATTAAACAACAACTATGAAATAATTTGTTTAAAAAACTAAGTTATCCTCAAATTTTCAACTTTTTGCACAAATTTTTCATCCAATTTATTTACCCATTGTACGATATTGCTGTTATTTGTACAGAATTAAAATAAGTGGTGATGATCTGATTTCTGTAGTGTTTTGGGGAATTTTTTTCATTACCTTATAAGATTTTGTCATAAAATCTAATGAGCTATTTTATCTTAAAGTATGAAGGAATGTAATTTCTTTTCATAAAGGCTATGTGTTGAAACATCAAATTTCAATATCACCATGTTCATTTAGAAGAACAATCTTTTTAAGTCTTTGAATCACAGCCGAACAAGAATGACTTTAACTATCTTCTTACTAAATAGATAGATTCAATATTATTGAAGGGGATAGCTAATTAAATATAATTACCATGAAGAGATTGATTCCATATTTGAACAGAATGAATCATTTGCATGTATTTTTGTGGGAGAAAATTTTTGAAATTTGTAAGCAAATGAGTCAATTTCTAAAGCTTCATTAAAACTGTGGATTTTTTTTAAAAAAAGATTTTTATTACAGCATCTCAAATATTCCAGTATATTATGTGTACTTTAATTGCAATTCTAATCAGACAACTGAGCAAGTTTTGATTTTATAGCAATGGGGGATTTTAAAGAATGAGGAAATTATCTTCTGATATATTTGTACAAATTTCTTTTGTATTCTGAATATATTATATAATTATAAGTGAATTGTGAAATATCATGATCCAGTGAATGGGAGACGTCAAATGTTCAATATATTAACAAATGCATGGTTTGTTTTTAGACAGGATTATTAAGGAGTTGCTGACTATGATAAGTTCAGGCATTCAGATAGTTAAATTTTTTTTCTTCAACTTGACATTGGTTCAAATGATGATAGAGGGTAGTATTTAAAGTTCGATAATTCTATATATTTTAATTTTTTCTCCCTATCTATACAATTCCACTGAAAAGACCACTACATAATAAAACTGATGTTCATTTAATGTATTTAAATCTTGATAAAGAGCAGTTTAAAGCTGGTGTGGTGTCATCTTCACTTGATTATGGATCCCAATTACTAGGTCTGTGGTGAATTGCCCTCATGTTTCACCAACTGTGACATTAATGAACAATAAATCTAAGTCCTGATGTGAATGTTTTACTTGAAATCAATCCTGCTTAAGTTTTATGTAAAAAAAAATGTTGCTAAGTAAAATTTCTTTTCCTCCACAGATTCAATTTATATTCTTTTACTTTGAAAAATATTTGTATATATTAAAATTTATAATTATGAAGTAACAACTGTGTGTAGTTATATAATAAGTTATAAATAAATAGATTTATAGTTATATATGAAGTAACAATGCATATATATATATTTGCAACAGCATAATTGTCTTATCATTAGGTTTCAACTAAATTTCACTTCTAACATTTAGGTAATATTTCATTTTAGAATTTCTTTATCGAAATATGAATTTTTTAAGTCTTTTTTTTTTTTTTTTTAAAAAGAAAATTATGTGTTTACAAAATTACATGATCTTTTTAATTAATATAATATTAAACGATGTTTATTTTGTCTCTTGTTACATGAGGTACATTTTTTTTACCTCCAATAAACCATAAAAAACAAACAAACAAGAATAAGGATGGAGGAATGAATTTATCAACAAAATTATGTACAAACGTGATTACTTTTTAACACAATTATATTTAACATGAAGATTCAGGTGTTTGTCATATTGAGATGGTCAAAGTTTCAAATACCCTCTTCAAATAATGCTGTTGTTGATGATGTGAGTTGAACCCAAATGTTATTTTTGAAGCTCATCATTGTTCTGGAAGTTTTGGCTTCCTAATCAGTGCTTTAGTTCAGGGAAAAGATGAAAATGCCTCAGCACTATATCTTGGATGATCAAGCACATTTTTGTATCATTTGTTTAGCAGATTAATAGGTGTAAAAAATCGCACCTTGTATTATGAAAATATTTTTATTCTGTATTTTCATTTTAGGTGATGTTGAAGAACATTTAAAACTAATAACAGAAACATTTCCTGGCTGGTTGACGTTCATTCAGATCCCCAAAGGTCTTTACATCACAATAGATAAGAAAAGAAACATTAATGAAATGTTAGCTAATCTTCCACATTGACAACTTCAAAGCTTTTGTTTGTAACAGAAAAATTATGATGTTTGCAATACTTTTATGCTGTATAATTTTTTTATATGTATTTTTTTTTATCTTAAACATGGGTTTTATTAAATAAATTTTGTATTATTTTTACATTTAGTTCTCTATTGCATGATTGTATAAGGAATATGTAAAAAATATTTTTCTATAAAAACAGGGTTGTGAATTTTGAATACCATTATGTTCTTTATAAAATCTTTAGTAAACTTTCAGCATTATAAGATCACAGAAAAGATGAAAAATATTTTTATTCATATAAAAGTATGTCCAGTGTACATATATATTAATGGAAATCATAACAGTAACACAATATTCAATTTAAGCTTAATAATTTTGTAAAAGGCATAACTAAATATGTATTGATTGAAATTTAAAAAGTATATATTTAGATAAAATGAAATAGCTTAATATTGAAAGAATAAATTTAATTAAGATCACTTATCTTCAATTTTGATATTCATGAAAAAAACAAATGCACAATTCTGGAAATAAATTTTAATAAGTGTTTGCAGTAGAATTGTGGGTTATATATTCTCATATCACTCTCTCATTGTTTTCAATAAAGTGTAAATTCAAATAAATCTAGGTTAATAGCAGTATGGGAAAATAATACTTTCTGAAAATGTACAAATTCTAAAGAAGGGAATTTTTTACACATGAAATTGAAAATGGTTCTTGTATGGTATGTGAATGAATATAAATATGTATATGTTTTTTTTGTGTGTGTGAAATTAACATAAAGATGACTGGAATGATTTGAAATTATTTGATTTGTATTTTTTCATTATTTTTCCCCAGCATTTTTATAATCAGTTTTAAAAATATCTCTTACTACATGTGTAACGTTATTTTCAAGTCTATATATATCCATAGTATAAGTAGGATTTCCATCTATAGCTTTGAACTTTTTTTCTTGCTGCAGAAAAAAACATTTATTTATTCTATTGTAGAAAAATAATACAGATATGTGGTCCATTTTATTGTGTATGGTTGCTAAATTTCAAAAAATTATTTAAAAACTCAGTTTACTTTAATAGTAATATGTTGCAGATAGCAAAGTTCTTTACTGTGTTCGGCTTTAGTTTTAAAATATGGGTGGAGGGGAAAAAAGCGCATTAATGACATGGTTATTATAGTTATATACTGTCAATGTTTAGATAGTTAAAAATTTGATTGATTGCAAAATATGTTCAAGTAGTGCTTTGGTTTATTATTTTTTTAGGTTTACAAGAATTTGCAATTTTTTGTGTGCTTATTTTGTTAGAGTGCATGTTTTTCTTTTTGTAAAATGAAAGTGACCTAACTTGTAATTGAGTGCTATTCTCGATGCAGCTTGTATAGTTTTAAGAAATATTTTGAACACAAGTAAATTTCATTGTTTTAAACTGATAGTAAAACATTTGTAATTTTGTATTATTTACGTGTATATTCTATTAAACAAAATAAAAGCATTTGTTTTTTAAAAATATTCTTTGAAAATAGTTTCATAAAAAACAATGAAGACATTCAGAATCATAAATATTGAGGTAGCTTATTGATTTATTTCATATAAGCGTTATTTTAGAATTCTTTGCTTAAAATAAAATATAAACAAAATTCAGAATATTAATTTATCTTAGTATTTTAAATCTCATAAACCATTGGATATATATACATAAAGCAAGTACATTTTAATACTGGGCTTACAATGTTATTCAGAAAATTTATTTTTCACAATAAAATTTAAGTTTGATATGTGATAACTATTTAAAAGAATTATATTTGAATAGAGGTCATTATGAGACAATTAGCATTTAATATTGATTTATACTTATCTTTCTTAGTAATTTTTTTTACCTTATGTTTGAATGTAAGGAATAGAAAAATATATCCAGGCGCTATTTCAAAGGCTATTGACCAATGTTTCTAAGTTTAGAGTCTAATGTAGGTTATCGATTTGCTTTACACTGCAATGGAATTGCAAAAATAGATCACATTTTTCAATAATAGTAAATTGTTTAAACTGTAAGGCACTAACTGTAAATACATTGAATTATCTGCTTTGAACATAAATAAAATATATATGTTCAAAGCAGATAAGATTCACACAGAAAATTTCTCAATTTTTGTCTACCACTCTAACATACAGGTGCTTAGAAGAAATCTTTAAAAAAAAAACATTCTTACTGGAGGGGAGCAAAGTGTGCCTCTTGACGTGGGTGGAAAACACTAAAGACTATTCTATTTTTAATTTGAGACCAATTTCGAATTACATTCTCCTGAATAATCCAATAGGAAAAGAAAGATGCAAATATTGCTGGTTTCATATGCACAAATTGCAACCTTCTTAGCATTACTGTTACTATATTTGAGATAGCCGAGGCAGAAATATGGAAAATCCCATATTTTTAATTCTTTTGTTTATTTGAATATTCTTAAATAATCACAGAACTTATTGCTGTTTCTTTGTAATATCTTGCATTTCACGGATCAAAACGGTCTTGATTCTATCATCATTGTTTCAATTGTAGTGGATTACAGTTTTAAGAAATGTTAAAGAAAACGGATACGTTTCCATGAATAAAAAATATTCAAATAAAAATTCCTCAAAAGCAGTTAACATTTTTAAATAAAAGCAAAACATATTACTGGAGTCAAAAGCTAAAAAAATTATGTTTCAGCTGGTCTGTATTTTAATAACAAATTTTTTTAGTAGATATAAATATCTAAAACTAGGAGTTAAAACTTGAATTTACTTTTTATTAAAATCGAAGAAAAAAATGGGAAATAAATACATTTTGCATGTTTTTTCACCAAAATATAAATCTTTATTGATTTGAAATCATGGAAATTCATTGGGATACATTATAAACAATGAACATCATTTGTTTTCTTATATACATAAATTCACGAATAAGAAAATAACTTCATTCCTGATAATAAAAGGTCAATAGAAATAAAACTAACAGAAAAAATTAAGTACATAACAGAAAGCATTCATAAATACTTTAACAAATCATTTAACATATAAAATATACTTGTTTTACTGACTAGTTGTAATAAATTTGATAAAAATGTTATGTCGAAAGATTAAAAATCAATGAAATTAATTACATTTCACTCAAAAGCTGATATAAATAATTTTTGTATTTGTTCAAACAATCTTCACTAAAATGCAAAGGTCATTCAAAAATCTCAAGAGGCATAAAATAAAATAAATACCATATGCAACATTTAATATATTCAAAGCAATCCCTAAAATCAATATTAAGAGCCAAGATCGCTGATGATGAGTTCATGTTTCATAGCCAAAGGGTTTAAATTCTAGAGGACCATCACACCGAATAATATGTTTGGCAGATTGTTAATTAATGTCGCCCTTTGAAGCAGCAAAAAACGATTGCTCACAGATCTCATACTTTCAAAACCATTCAAGCCACAAGGGTGACACCTGGACTTGCACCCCCAATCCAAATTTTCACACCATGCTACGTGTTATTTCTAATGTCACCCGATCAAAGGTGTCTGATTGAGTCCCACAAAATTCATTGTGGCAAGGGACTAGATTACAGCCTCAGCATCCAGCAGATGACAATACACTTTGGCTCTGTTCCACCTCAATATTGAGAGAAAACACTTGGAAGGGGGATCATGTGGAAACTTTCATCTTGATGAATATTTAAAGTGTCCCCATATGATACAGGCACTATACATTTACAAACATCCATGCCTTCTCTAGGATTTGAACCCAGGTCCTATAACACAGCAGTCATCATTACTAACCCTAATACCGTCTGGGTGGTTCAATGATATGTGAGGACTGAGTCTCAACAGATTTAACATGTATGAGTCTCTCTACACAAAAGGTCTTTAAAGACACCAGGACCAGGAGGCCATAAGTTGGAGATCATGATCACTTGGTTACTGCAGCCACATCAATGGAAATTGTTGACAAGGTGGAAGTTAAGAAAATATTGATTCAAGTGAGATACTCATTGTCATATCTTATGGTTTAAAATTTGAGATCCATCCAGTAGATCGAAAAGCAATCCCAATTTTAAGTATAAATAAGACATGAAAACTTAGTGACTTGATGAAAAATTGTGAGGGGCAAATCAATTTTACAAAAGTATATATATCCCAAATTTTATCTTATTTTATATCTGCAATTTGGATTTCATTTTAAAGCATTGGAAATAAACTTATAAAAAATGGATATGTAGGTAGGTTACAATTTGATCAATATAAAACCTATAAATTACAGCAACTTTTGAAAATCATCTAGCGATTGAAATGCAAGAAACTTCATAACTGCTATATTTGTACTAGAAAGCAAACATTGTACTTGATCTTCTACATAAAGTACTAGTAGAAGTAATATATTCTAAGACAGGAATTGGCAAACTTTTGAAAGAGAAAAGCCAAATTGTAAGTGAAATAAAATAACTAAGAAAATCAAAGAACCATTCATATGCATAGGCATTTACAGGAGAAAGGGGGTAGGATTCATACTTCAATTCATATTTTTAATAATATTTACATAAAGTAAAATTTTCCATTCAATCAAAGCTAAGAACTATAATTCATCTATAAGATTATAACCATCCATGAGATTACGTTATTTATTCCTGCAGCTCAATGTCAAGACATAATGTTAGGAATTAAAGTTTCTGTACTAGTAATACAGTATTTTATTCTGGAGTTTCAAGTTAACATTAGCAATTAAAATTTATATTAATTGCTTGTACATATAAAAGTCATTTCAACATTCTTTTCATTAACCCTAATACGTTGTAAAATACGAAATGTGTTTTTGTCACTTTTGTGGGGGTTTAAGTATATTAATTGTACATTCATGAGAGCTCCTGAACTCGTGCATAAATAAATATATGTTACAGGAAATCACTTTAAGGAATGTCTTTATATGGAGGTACTTACATCAACAAACTGAATTTTTGAAAATAGAAATAATCCTAATATTTTCCCTTGTGATCAATTAACTTTGTTCATTAAAAACAATTTAATACAAAAGTGTCTCAAGCCAATCAAACATAGATATATGTTTTCAAAAGATGATTCTAAACAAAAAATATAAGGGGCAATAATTTTTAGTACTAATTATTTATTTAATAATATTTAGAGGCAGAAGTCGGAGGAGCTGCAACCTTAACCTCAAACACATATTGCAACTTGCGAATCATGGGTTGTTGATCCCTGCTCTATGAGAAAACCTAAAAATATACCAACCTTTTTGAGACAGTTCACAAATAACGGAGAAAAATATACCATCCCAGAATGCTTTTAAAGGTTTGGATACTGGACACTTAAAATAAGAGCAAAAGTAAAGTAGAAAAACCAGCAAAACTGTCTAATAGTAATGCCATTAGTTCGCCACTATATATAAATGATGAATTAGATTTAACATCTCTTCCATGCTAACTTTGACTTAATTGTTTCCTCATTTATTTCAACCAATGTTTCAATACATAAGTAATTATTTGCAATAATGTAAATAATCACATGCATGTAGGAAATGCATTAGTGCTCTGAAAATCATAATTGTCTTCATCTGTTTCTTAATTATTTGACAAAAAAAAAATTTAAAAAACATAACATTTTAAAAGCAATACATTTAAAATGCTTTGAGTATATGTATACACATGTGTATGATTCCCCCCCCCCCTCAAAAAAATCTTGTCGAAGTCTTTCAATTAAGGCATATCTCCAAAAAATTATTTTAATTTCTCAGAATCATTATTGTACTCAGCCAAATATTAGAAAATAAATAAATAGCACAATTATAATGTTGAATATAGAGACAAATACATAACACTGTAATTGTACTTAAATTTTTTTGTACTATAAAATATTTGTTGATATACTGAGATTGACTGTATCAAGTGTAACAGAATGATACAATAAATATAAATATTTTACTTAAAAAATATTTTAATTGAAAGACTGTTTGAATGACACTTGCATTTTTCAGTCATAAAAATAAAATAAAATAAATACTTATTCGAATAATTTGTTCTTAATACAACCTTCATAACAAAAATATCAGGATATCTCGAATTGCTTCAACTTGCGAGCCATGTAAAAATCAGTCCACTTAATATTACATATTTTTATAATGAAAATATTTTAACAACAACAAAATATTTAAAATGTTTTAAAACAACAGTTTAAAGAACAAAACAATAATAGTATAAAATAAATAATAGTAACTTGCATAATTTCCTGAGTATTTATCTCAAAAAACCCAAACACTTTTTCAAACTGAAAATTTTCAATCAGTTTAAACATACAATCTGAATTATCACAATATTTCAGCTACCATGTAGTTAATTTTAAAATATTAATTTAGTTGAATAACTGGATAAACAAGAATTGTAATCAATGCAGGAAATTGGAGATACATAAAATGAGATACAATTTTAACTAAGAATTCTGAAAAAATTGGTTAATAGAAGATTTATTTTATAAATTTTTTTAGTATAATGACTAGAAAATCAATGAAATTTAAAGAAAAATATTTTGTAAATAAATATGTTACTCTAATAAAACAAGCAATAGTTCTGAGCTTTTAGTAAAATGTACAAAAATGTATACAATTTCGTTTATACTATGCAATAAAATTACTAACATAAAAAAATTACATTAATCATCTACTAAAGTAAAATTTTAAAAGAAAAAAAATTAAATTAATTTGGAATAGTATTACAAAACAAAGAGTTGTAAAATATATTACTCTTACAAAAACTGACCATTCATACGCAATGAAAAAAAATCTTTAAACAGTTGTAGATTTTATTTTATTTTTAATCAATAATTCACTTTGAAGCTGTATATAAGCTACTAGCAACAGATCTCATAATTCAGAAGTGACCAGGAATCTGAAAATATTCCAAATTTTCTTGCTTTATAACTTTAAGCTCCTGAATTCTTGACCCATAGCATTATTTCAGAAAACACAAATAAAATTTTTCACAAAACGTAAATTGCTTCACAGGGAATTTGATTTTTTAATTAAATATTGTACACAAAAGCAATACAAGTGCTATTGATGATAGACTTTACAATTTCGAACCTTGGAAAAGCTACAATGGTGCCACCTAAGCTGGCACTCTACTCTCAAAACTTCCACACCATGTCAAGTTGAATTCTTTGAGCCTTGATAGTTTTAACCTGCCTCAGCCCTTCTACACAAGTCTTCAATGTCACCGGGACTGGAACCCACATTTCGACAAAGCTGGCTGAAAGCATCTGACTACAATGGCTTCAAAGAGGAAGAAGGTAAAATAATCTCTTAGTATATCATACAGTTCAGTGATAGTAATAAAACTAAGCAAAAAAAAAAAAGAAAAGAAATTTGTATCATTGATAAAATTTGTTTCAATGGAAACTCATACCTTGCAAAAAGCTAAATAATCAGTATCTTATTCACCTTCAAAAAGAAACAATCAGTAACATAAACAATAAGTTGTACAATGTTTCAACTATAAAATTCGACACTTTGTGACGAAACAAAAAATAACAAACATAAATAAAAATGTAAGGAAAAAAATCAATCTATTTTTGTTACCTTTCCTATCAAACAGTATTACAACAATAAAAAAGTATTTTAAAGAAACAAAATAATAATACAAATTAATGTTAGTTTTTTTTTTCTAAAAAGTTTTCTAGATTTTTTAGTTTGCCTAAGATGAAATGAATTAAATTTAGATGAATAATACCTAGGAATTTACTCAGAAGCACACAACCTTCGAAGACAGTCAGCAAAGAAAAATAGAAAAAGCTTGCAACAGCATTTTACTATGCCTGGTTGGCATAGCCGAAGATAAGAATTAGGGGCAAACATATATTTATAAACATATTGTATAGTTAATTTGTTTTTAAGTTGGATCCTATTTTAGTGTACTGCTTGGTGCCGGTTTATTTTTCTTGCCAAATAGAGCAATAAGTTTTTTTGTTAAGCGAGTCTCCCTACTTTTGGTACAGAAAACTAGGGACAAAATTTTCTGTTATCTCTGGCAACCCTACTGGATGCCATTTCAAAAATCGTAACCAAGCAGAGCACCACAATAAGATTTTACCTGCTTTACATATTAATTTGTTCTTATATACAATTGTAGAATTTCAAGAACCTTCTTGTATGAATGAAACCAACAAATGCTTCAACTGACTTGCTACAATATGTGCAGATTTGTCATCTAAAGTTTCTGAACATTTTTTCAGCAAATCAGAAAGCTCTTTATAGATAGAATAGGGTGGTGAACTAAGGAGACCAAAGTATGATTGTACCAATCTCCCAGCCAGAATATTTCGACAAACTCGCTGTAAAAGTGAAATACATTAGAAATGATAAACATGTTTTAAATAAAGTTATGCATACAATGACATTACAATAAAGTTTTGTATAAATATATTTTTATACTTAACTATATGAGTTATCAACAATAACTATTTAACAATGCACAACGTGTCTCATATATTCATATAACCTTGCACACAAAAATTTAGTACATTTCGACATAAAATTACAACAAATCACATTGCTTTATAAGCAGTATTAATGCTTTATTCTGCATATATATAAACAGTATATATTTATAAAACATTGAGAAATACCCAGCGAAGTGGGTGGGTAGCGGCTAGTTCATAAATAAGCACAATATATAACAATAGCACATTATATGTAAATGAGAAATGATGGTTGACTAGATTGAAATATATCACTATAGAAAAATTAAGCACATCTTTTGAAACATTTTTAGTATTGTATAAAATTATATGTTATAACCTGCACTCAAAGAAAATCTATGGCAGTTAAAAATTCATACCTGAAAATTATTATCTAGCACTTTAGCTTCACATCTTTTAGAAATGGTATCACAGGAGCTTTGACAATCAATAAAGTGGCAATCTTGACTTTTAGTACAGTTCTGTATAGCATTGATGTTTTTTATCAAAGATTCTTCAAAGAAAACCATGTCCATATCTAACAATTTAACATCACCATTTTTGTCCAATCCAAAGTGGCCCACTTTTATGTCACAAAAATGCAAAAATGGGAAATGTTTTTCAGTTTCTTCTAGAAAATTAAGTAATTTCACAGCTAATTCAGCTCTTTTAGTGAAATCTTCCTCCCACGATGGATAAAATAATATAAAATAATTATTTAAAGGTTGTATGAACTCGACAACATAGAAAGGTCCACATGTTCCAATTACTTTAGGAAAGATATTCAGGTCTTCGTAATATTTCATCAGTAAGTATTCGTTTTGTTGGACAAGAAACCAAATGTTGTTCATGGCAGCATTTTGTACAGCTGCTGGTAAATGTGGGAAGTTTTTCATGTTGCGTGTCCATAATTTCGTTAAAACATCCAAAGATTTATTATTAAGAGAGGTGATGTTGACATCAAGCTCTGACTGCACTGTGTTAGCAATCATTGAATAAAAGATATTTATGCTCGGGTGAACTTTTACACCGTCTTCATTTGTATAATAAACTTGTTCAAAATCTTCGGAATTGAGTTTGCTGGATTTCATAACAACATCATTATCAAAGTAAGTAGCTTGGAAAACTACATCTTTTCCTAAATGATTAGGAAGACAACTGTTTGGTTTTAAATTATTTAATTCACATAAATCTGCACAGAGATTACCAAGAGCTTCTCTGTTCTGGTATTTATCACACTGTGAAAAAAAGAACAAATTGGTATATGTACTCAATATAATAATCACTTATTAGAATTTAAATAATGTCATAAAAATAATTTACACGATAGATCAGGCATCAGCAACCTACAGCAAGCATGCCACATTTAGCAAGCTGTACAATTATCAGTGGTACTCTATACTACTCAAAAAATCTCACAATTTTAGAATGGATGAAAGTTGATCATTTTGAAATGGAGCTTATTAGACTAACATCTTCAGAATCACAAAAATATCTATAGAATTATGAAAAAATTTGGACGATAACATTAACGATAAATCAATGGATGTCATTGATGGACAGATTTAATTGAATAAAATCCAGCTTTTGGTTCTACATAGCTACATGAAAAAATATTTTCCTCATATGTAAAATACTTTGAGTCCATAAAAAAGTTATTTTACAACTGAATAGTCAAATTAAATTGTGTGTGTGTCAAATTGAAAGTCTTAAATTATGCCCCTAATATGATCTAGAGAGGTGCAGAAACTAGGTTTGCATTAAAATGTTTATATATTTATTTTGTTTAACTACAATGAAGTGTATTACTAATATTTTATATATTAGTTTTTTTTATTTTAATAAACATGTTTGAAAGGTAGAAAATACACAAACAATATATGTACAATTTTATTTGTTATTTATGTTGAAGGAAAATTTACATTTTATTATTGTTTATCTTTGTTAATAAATATTTTCAATGATGTAAAATAAATATACAATAAAATTCTAAATCTGGATTATTCACTTCTATTCCCTAACTTTGCAAGCATTGTTGCAGGAATCAAATTGTTTCAAATATTTCCAACAATGTGGCATCCTGAATCATATTGCTACATTGGTTTGACAAGCCACAGCTACAAGGTTGCCATCCCCTGTGATAGGTTTTAAGGTTTTCTTTTCAAAGGAAATAATCAAGCCTTTAATGATGTTTTTTAGATTAATTTTGGTTACATTAGTTCTGACTCAATCTTGAATTATCTTTAACAAATTAATACAAAAAAGTTAAATAGGATGGGATTTTTAACATTTTAAAAAATAGCTTAAAAAATATTAGATAAAAACAATTTCCCTTTAAAAAAAATTTTCATTTTCAAAATAAATAACACATTTTTGTACTTTACTACAGAATCAGGATTTAAGAACAATAAAAATGTTATATAGGTTTCAAAATCTACTATGTAATTTTTATAACACTTACTTTCAAATTATTATACATCACTAATTCATAAAATTGAAAATAATACCACTAACAAAATGTTTTTAATACATGTACTAGAATACAAGAGTTATGGTACTTACATAGTATTGCAACAATGCCAAGATTACTGCCAAATTGACAACCATGTGGTTCGTTAGATCTTATGTCACCAATATGGTTGCGATATACTACGTAAGTACCAAAATTACATTATATACAGAAATCTTGCATAAAATAAACGATTGAGATGACAGCATAAACATTTAATAAATGTATTCATGTCAGAAATGATCTTACAAATGAGATTTTTTAAGTTCCTTTTACATTTACAAGTAATATCTACCCTAGGGGTCAGCAACCAATGACACAAAAGCCACATGGAGCAATTCTTAGAGGAACTACAAAGTAATGAAATCTAGTTAAATCTCTTTGTACTTTTTCTTTCTTTCAATTCTCGCTATAAAACTATTCTGCTCATGTAAAGTTTGTGGGACTCATTCTAAGCTTTAAATATTCAATTCAAATCAAAACAATTGTGCAATACTTGTAAAATGAAGTATCACTCATTGCTGAGTCATGAAAAAAATTCTTTAGTGTTATTGAAAGTAAAGTTTACCGAATTATGAAAATAACTTGAAGTTAACTATAGATAAATTGACAGCTATTTTAAATTTATTTAAGTCATTGACAAAGACATTTAATTGTTTAAAAAAATTGGATGTGCTTTGCATTCCATTTTTGACTGTACATATATAACGAAAACAAATTTTTGTTCTCATATGAAATATGTTTCGAGACCACAAAGAAGTTGTTTAACAGATAAACATTCAGAATCCTGATCCAAATAATATCATGGATATTTCACTATATTGCAGGAATATATTTTATGTGTATTTCTTAGTTTAATACATATCCTTAAAAGATGTACAATTTTAATTTTTTTATTTATTTTGAAGGAACAATTATACTTTACATTGCTTATTTTTGTGTTGACACAAATATCTTTAAATGACACCATGAGTACATAATAAAACCCAAAATCTGTATTTCTGACATCTATTCCCTAACTCTAGCTGCATTACCCCCATGGGAACTGAAAAGGGTATTTACATATTAGCATCACCACAGCAAAATTGGTAGCATGCGAATAGTACCTCAATATTAAAACAACAAAGATTTGTATATATTTTATACAAAAACATAGCAATCAGTCAGATTTTGGTGAAAAATGGCATGATTCATGTGGTGCCAATTTGGCTGCAGTGGTGCTAATAGATAAGTACCTTGAATTGTTTCAAAATTTTCTAATGCGTGGCACACTGAATCGTATTGGTATATTCATTTGGCACACCACAGCCATAAGGTTGCCAACCCCTGATCTATTCTATTACTTGTAGAGGTCATGCAAATAATATATATGAGGAGAAAAAAACTTTTAACATATTTCTTGCAGATCAAATGATATCTAAATGTCATCTTTTGGTCATTTAAATGTGTGATTTTTTAAAATTCTTTTTCAGGTTTTTAATATTTTAATTTATCATCAACTAAGCAGAGCCAAAACTAGAGAACATAGGAAGGGAGATATTTGTCTGAGGGAACAGCATCAGGGTGCACCAGACATATATGTGATTGTGCAACAATATATGTATACACATAAGTTATAAAATTGGTTTCTTCTAAAAAATACGATAGAATTAACTTGTAGTTTACTGATGAAAAATAAACAAGACAGTTAAAATCTACGTTCCTTCAACAGGATTAAATTCGAATCATTGGCTCAAGTGTAGTATGAGGGGGCTTTCAATATGGCGATATTTATATAGATATTATGGTGAGATTATAAATTCATTCTGGCTTCCATGCACCTATTGCTAAGTAAAGTAGCTTGGAGATCGATTTTCTGTCACCCAAAAAAATTAACATAGCCAAGGGCTCCCCTGTACTACACTTTAACCCGAATCATTTAATGTTAACATCTGAAATCAAATGCCTTTTAAAATATAATAATTTATTAATTACTTACGATCGTATACACAGCATTTTCAACTTCGAGGAAAGAGCATTTACTATATGAAATTAGAATAATATAAATAGTATATATGAAACCAAATATGAAAAGAATAAAAGCATAGCATAATGTCCGCTTACGAAAGAGACATCTACATACAAAATGTTTAAATCTTATTAAAATGTAGTCCAAAAAACGAAGGCTCAGATCTACTAACATATTAATCGATTTTAGTCATATTAAAAGAGTGTTATATGCTCAATGATTGGGTTATATGGGATAAGGTGCACAAATCCCCATATCCTGAAATATTCACGCGTTTTCGTATACAAACAATAACAGTATTTTAAGTGAAAGTCGAAGTGTTTTTTTAAAATTTTTTTTTTATAATTTTAAACCACTTTTTGTTAGCCTTACAGTGGAGCCCTCGGTAGCCTAGTGATCAGGATCAAGAGCTCGTGGTTGGCGTGTTATGAGCTCGAAATCTAGTGCTACGGAAAATCCACAGTATAGAAAGACTGATCCATTTTTCCTGTTGGCGTGGCATAGTTGTTTGGAGACTGTGGTGCCACCTCTGATGTCGTCGTCACTTGACAGCGGCTCAAAATTACGAAGTCCGTCACCAGTACCCCTCGTGTTGTTTTATAGTGCTACGAAAAAAAAAACACTGATTCATTGTAGCCTGACAACGGCAATGGCATAAAACTAATCCTATAACTACATTGTACTGCATTTGTGTTTAGCTATAAGAATGGTTGAGATTGTTTGTTAGAGTTGCCCTTTAAAGCGATATAAAGGTCGTTGAAAGCGAACCGTTTGAATCTCGGTCAAGTGACGAGAATGGTAGTTAAACTAACATCTCACTCTCCAAACTTTCATGACATACGAACGTGAGGACTTCAAGCCTTGACAGGTTCAACGAGCATTAGCATCTCTACATGTCTTTACTGGACGGATAACAATAACGTGGCAGAATGGACTTTGTTGCTAGAGAATGGATATTAGCTTCAGGAGTTCTTATATCGAATTCCATTTTTTCAAAGTATGTACATTTCTCTGGAAAAAATGATGTTCTGGTAGATTTATTGGTAGAGTTATGCATCTATTTCTTCCAATGGTTTGCATACATGGACAATAATGACCTCAACTGTACCTCAAATCTGTTGGAGTTCAAAGTCCTGATGATGCGTAGATGTGGTGTTAGTTTAGGTGACAACTTCTTCACCTGAATTCATTCTTAAATTACTGTGTTTAGTTAGCGTTTAAGCCATACACAAAGAAACAACTCGAAAACTTTAAGCAATTTAACACAAACTGAAAAAAAACAAAGGACATTTATCATATTACTGAATAATGATATTTTTCTGTTCCATATACTTCTTCGACCTGAGAGCAAGACCAACCGTGTAGAGGAGCTGAGGCATATAAAGTAGAGCCTTAAAGTCCTCCCGTTGGCGTGGTTTGGAGAAGGAGGACCTAGCTCAGATGGCCTCCACGTCACTTGACCGTGGTTAAAAACTACAAGATCCATCACCAATAGCCCTCATGTTGCTTTACAGTGCGACGTTAATAAACTCTCACTCAACCTGAGTACTGCCGTAAAAATTAAATAACCCCGTGCTACTTCTAAGTGTGACGTTAATGCACAATCAATCAATCAGTTTATCGGAGGTTTGAACTCGGTACCTTCCGATTCGTAAGCGCGTAACTTACCGCTAGACAAAAGTGATCATTCCTGTCCGGAGGCTGTTACTGGCTTATTTAGATTCCGCCACAGTACTCCCCCACCAGTGAGTCGGTGGATAGGCGAACGAACGAGATATTTGTTGTTATGGCGAGCGTGGGAGTTGCTACTATTGCGTCAAGTGAGTCTGACGACTTTTGCTGCGTCGAGAGGGTCCGACGACTTTGCTGCGTCGAGAGGGTCCAGCGACATTTGCTGCGCCGAGTGAGTCTGGCGACTTTTGCTGCGCCAAGTGAGTCTAGCGACTTTGCTGCGCCGAGTGGGTCTGGCGACTTTTGCTGCGCCAAGTGAGTCTAGCGACTTTGCTGCGCCGAGTGGGTCTGGCGACTTTGCTGCGCCAAGTGAGTTTTGAGGACTTTACTTGCTCTTCTTGCAGGTAGATGGCGCCATGACACATCAGAAGATTTTGCGTTATTCTTTTCAGCCGAGGTCCCCAATATTGGTGGTTTGAACTCGGTACCTTCCGATTCGTAAGCGCGTAACTTACCGCTAGACAAAAGTGATCACTCCTGTCCGGAGGCTGTTACTGGCTTATTTAGATTCCGCCACAAGTTTTATAAATAGATTTCCTATGCAAAACTGCTATTATTCCGAAGTCATTATAAAAATTAAAATTAATTTAAAAAAAAGAGTAAAAGGAAAAAGATGCTATTGTATCTACCTTGAAATATCCAAAGATAATAAAAAGTACCAATTCATATACATTCTGTCACAAAAAATATACGCACCAAAAAGGAAACAAACTACTACCACGAAACTTAACATGTATGTAGTGTATGAAGACATAAGCAAATTATTACAATCTCAGAACAGATTCCTTCATTAAGAAGATATGGCATGAAAAAGTTTTCAAATCAGTAAATAGTAAATCCACCTCTTCAGCTATATTAGCCGAAAACGGTGAGGCATCGAATCAAAGAGATCACCTATGATCTCCAGCGGAAGATCATGCCATAGCATCTGGGCAGTTAATTCACCAGTACTCATGGCAGTCCCCTTCCAAGCACGTCCCAGACTTTCTTTATTGGTGAGAGGTCAGATGACGTGGCAGCCCTTAGGAGTACGTCATATGTTTAAGGATATTGTTGGGACAGTCTCGCAGCATGTGGACGAGCGTTGACTTGCTGATTAATGGCACCTTGGTGACTTGATGGCAAGGGCAGTAGTACAGCTGGCGTTAAAATCTCGAACTTGCAACTGTGTGCCGTCAAAGTACGTTGAAGGGTGAATAGAGGTGATCGTGTGTCCCAACAAATTGCTCCCCAAACTGTCATACCTTATGCAATCACCATATGCCTCTCGACAACAAATGTCGGATACAATGACATAGCTAGTCCTGAGTGGGCCCTGTATCCAAATTCCTTGGGGGGTTTACATTTCACGATGTTTTGCTCACACATTTTGGGGCCCCCTGGAACAATTGATACGGCAATAGCTACGTACTTGGTTGGATAGGACCGGTGGCCTGGCCCCCTCCACACGCGTATGCGCTGGTCTTCAATATTGAAACAGAATCGGTCGCTGAAGATCAAATGCCTCCAGTTCTTCATACTTCAACTTGCACGAGGTCGGCAAAAATCCAACCGACACTGTCCATAATGTGGGGTCCGTGGTAGGGTCCTTAAACCAGGATTGGTCAGCCGTCTTAGAATGGTCTCCTTTGATACTACCGGATGGCTGGAAGGTGGTAAATGGCGTCGAACCTATTCTAGTGACGTCGTTGGGGAGGACGTGGTAGCTCTTATGTATGATTACATGATCATCAAATGCATTTGTATTCCTGGGACGCTCTGACCTTCCGCAATGGTAGACTATCCCTTCCGTGATCCATTGATACCAACACCGAGCAGCTACCATATCGCTCCGACCGAGGTGACGGCCAATTATGTCTGACTAATTTACTTCTCTGAGGCCTTGAATACGTCTCCTTTCAGAGCCTGACAATTGTTCGTACTGTCGCCGGTTACGTTTCCAAAGCATCTCTAGTTACAATACCATCCATCCAAGTCGAGAGATTTGTTTGAATAACCCTATGGCACGAGCAATCAAACTTTTAAACTTTCCCTTCCTGTTCATCTCATATGAACATAGCGCCCTTACACTTGTCTCATTGGCATCGAAATTTTAATCATTTCCGTATCTCTTTCCAGACTACATTCCACTCAAGTTTCGTGGTAGTAGCTCGATTTCTTCTGGGAGCAAATGTTTTTTTTGTGACAGAGTGTACATTAATGAATTAGCGTAGAAATTCAGCATTTTTTTCCTTCAAAATGTATTGCTAAGTAAATACAACTGTCGTAGCAAATACTACAAATTTAATGGGCCATTGTTTTCTCGATGTTTATGAGCAGTATTTTGTACACAATTTCGTTACTGGTTCTAGTGTTATTTGTGTTAGATCCCCTTGAATTAGGATAAAATAAAACACTATGCAGAATTATTAAACATGTGTGTCCAAACTGACTGTAAACATGCTTTTAACATTTCAAATCCTACACAAATAATTGCGGATTCACTAGTTGGAATTAGAGATAAGAAAGACGGTAAGCGTTATGATAATTTTTTTAAATAAACTTACAACTGAATTTTAAAATTTACTGATAAATTAAATTCAACCAAGTTTCTAATATAAATATATATATATAAATGCATCTGAAAAGGCTTGAATATGATAATAATTTTAAAAAGTACTAATTTGATATTGGTCCTCTAAAAAGGTTTTGCATGATTTTGAAATTGCGCCAAGTTAATCTTTGTGGTCATTCTAATGTTATTTTGTTGTAATATCACCCCAACGGAGCGAAATTATACAACTACTTAGCGAAAAAATCTTTAGCTTACTGGTGTCACAAATAAGTTACATTTATAAACATAATGTGATAAAATTTTTGTTTATTATTTTAGGTAATTAAGTATTATACCGCCAATCAATTTGTTAAATCAAAAAATCTCACCACAGAACCCTGGAATACAGCCAATGGTGGAAAGTTATTCCCACGCATTTCAAAACACAATCATACGTTAACTAATTTATAACTTCGAAAAAATTGATAATTTTCGGTTTTCAACTACCTTGGGTATTGAAAAATAGGTACTTATACGTAATATCACAACCGCATTGTCAACATAATATGCAATAACCACATGGTTGCTGACATAGCTCGTACGACTCATCAAAATTGGGTTTGCCAACGTGGCGATTTATCTTGAACGTTGGCATTGTATAGTACTTAAGTACTGAAATATTTTAATGTATCCAATTTTCTTATAAATCAATTATTTTTATTGCAAATTCTTAATTTATTATTAATTTTTTATCTCAAAAATTTAATTTTGTTTTTTTCACATTAGGTAGTAATCTACTGTAACTCCAGTACTTGTGTGTAATAACGCCACTGCAGCTAAATTTGAGCAGCGCGAATTGCGTCTTTTCCCATCAAAATCTGACTGATATTGTTTGCGTTTTCATTTTTTTTCCAAATAAACATGTAAGTAATAATTTTTGTTTGTTTTGTTGTTGCTCTCTTTTGCTGTTATATCATGGCGTGATTCGCATGAAGCAAATTTGGCTGCGGTGACATTAATACGAAAGTACCATAACTCCTCCCACTGGCTATCTGCAAATCGGCCTATCAGATTCAGGGAAGCCTTAAGACTCTTTTGAGGCCCTGGGACTAGAGAAATATTAAAATCTTTTGCGGCTCTGGACCCATTTGCAAAAGTAGGCGCTATATGTGATCTTAAAAAGTAGACAGTACATATAGCCAGCATTGTGAAATACTTGTTCGAATGGTAATTTGAAATATATAAATATGCACGACTCACAAAACTAGGCACAGGTTCGATAGATGGCCGCATTTCGACTAAACGAATAGTTGAATGATTGCTTATAGTATTATGCCTAGTCCTAATACGGACAACAGACATCAATAATAATACAGTATTATCACATTTGCCAGTTGACTTGCAGTTTGAAATTCCCTCTTTTTCGAAAAATATTTTTGATCAAATATTATTCCCTATGGCAATAATATTTGATCAAAAATATCAGAATCATGATGTCATTAAAACAGAGTCGAGAATGAAACGAGTCCCCCCCCCTTTCCAAGAATGAGGCCCGGGCCCAGTTGACCAATGCCTTAAGACGTCACTGATCACATTGTTTTCTTTCACAAGGCTCGCTCATTTCCAAAAATCTTCCACAGTTTTTAGCTGTGACATCTTTGCTGCGCCTGAATTGGCAAAACCTGGATGTATTGGGAATATTATCCGGGATATATTGCATTATATATATTCAGATACATTTGCAATGTTATCCGATTGGATAGAATTACTACAAAACAATGACGAAACAGGATTTGGCTTGTTTTCCACGTGTTTGATTTCAGGGTTCTGTAACCATTTAGTTTTCTTTTTTATTCTAACAACTATAAAATATTGAAGTTTTATATGCTGTTTCTCTAATTCTCAAACAAATATTGATGCTACAGAATTGCTTTATTTATTTTTCAGAAAAAGAATGCAATTTATTAAAATAACTGTATTCTTATGGTTTGCTTACTCATCCAATTGCCATACCAATGACAAGGACTTCAATAAAAACCTTTTAACGAAACGTTCTGAAAATCTCGAACAATCAAGTATCCCATACTCGGATTTTTTTAAAGACGATGGAAGAAGAGATATTGATGACAAAAACCCTTTCAGAGAGAAGTTAAAAACTTCATATCTACTACCTGAGTATATACTAAAAAAACTACAGATCTTAAGAAAAAATGATTATAGCCCTAAATCGACTATAGGATACATACTGAAAAGCAATATTCAGCCAGAACTCTTATCCGAAATTAAGAACCTGAACTCAGAAAATCCCACTCTTTTAAGAAATAAAAAGGGAAATAAACGAGCTGTAGTAAGTCAGTTGAAAAAAGTTGTTAATTATAGTGATCCCGATGAAAATCGACGAAATCAGTACCCAGTTTTGAAAAAAAGTCTTGAGAAAGCAAACAAGAAGATTAAATTGAAGGATTTGAACTTTCGGATGACTATTTCAGCTTTAGATTTTCTAACAGAACATTCTGGGGTAGAAAGTAAAGGAAGTACACCAACAGTGAAAAACAAAAAAAGGATATCACTTAAAAAAATGAAAAATAAAAATTCCAATGTCACTACTTTATCACATTCAAAAAACTTGGAAATAGATGCGCTCACTGAACTCATCACTGAAGCCAGTTTTTCTGTGGATAGTGCAAAAACACTTTTAAAGAATAAGGACGTCAAGGTAGCAGCGAGAACTAAACCGAGTGTGTATGGTCTCAAAAGTAAAGAAGGCACAAAAGACTTGGAAATAGATACATTCACTGAAGCTGGCTCCTTGATAGGTAATGCGAAAACACTTTTGAAAGATAAGGAAAGCAAGGCATTAGCGAGAACAAAACCAAGTGTGTATGACCTCAAAAATAAAGGAGGCACAACTACAGTGAAAAGTCAAGAAAAGGAATCCGCTATAGAACGAACAGATATCGAATTGAGATCAGAAAGTCCGGTAACTATGTTCATCTTGGAAATTATAGGGGATACATCAGCTAGCATCGAATCTGAACCAGAGGAAATTGGAAATTCCACCTATCCACGAAGTTCTACTGAATTATTTACCACTCAGGAATATGTGAACGACTATGGAATTCCAGAGAATGGATTGCAGAAATTTCTGAGTGTGTCCGAAGAAACACAACCAGCTGTACGGGCGACATCTGAAGAGTAAGTGAATTTTAAAATTCTAATTCTTTAAATTAATTCCGATTTTCAGTTTAAAAAATTCTGAGCAAAAATTGATACTCATTGTGTTATAGAGGATATAGGAGACTGAGTTTCTTAAGTCAAATAATAATTTCCTGGAATATCTTTATTCTGCGATATTTACTATTGTAAATGGTAATAAGATGATTAAGAGAAAATTGTTTTGATATGTGCTGAAAATAATACTATCAAAGAGAAACCTTTCTGTTCTTATTGAATAACCACTTTCCTCCATGTCATTATCAATTAAGTTTGCAAAATTATTCGCCACATCATAGTCTTCTACACAATGTATTATTCAGTATCTCTTATCTTATATACTCATAATCGCTAAAATCATCATCTATAATAAATAATAATAACAATAATTTTTCCGTATTTACGTACTACCGCAACAATGTCAACGTTCAAGATAGCTCGTCAAGTTGGCAACCTCGATTTCGAATGTGTCATACGCTTAAGTTGGCAACTATGTGCTTCGTTTCATATAATGTCACCAATACGGTTACGATTATATGTTAAGTGCCATTTTTTTCATTTCATCTTTTTGAGAAACGCCATTCTGTTAAAACGTAATAAAATAAAATAAAATGAATAAAAACACTTATAAAATAATTATTTTCTTACCTCTCAGCTTATTATTTTCTTAATAAAAACAAAAATTATAACAAAAGCAACAAAAAAATTAATTGGTCATTATAGTATTTCCTAATATTAGTGCTTTGGCATAGGAACTCCATGTACCTCCAATGGAATCCTTAACATGTCGGAGCTCATGCCAATGGAGTTGCTGATGATTTAAAAAAGGTTGTGATCTCCCTGCCTCCAGGGACGTCTTAAGGCAGGGGCCAACTGGGCCCGTGCTCAGGGTCTTGCCCTAAGGGGGGCCTCGTTTCATTCTCGACTTTGTTTTACTAAGATCATGATCCAGATAATTTTAATGGTCAAATATTACCGTATCTATTCTCCAAAAAACATGGAATTCCAAACTGCATGTCAACTGGCAAAAGTATTAAAACTGTATTATAGGATGACCGTTGTTCACGTCTAGGCCTAGGCCTAGTACTATAAATCTTCATTCAACTCATTTAGTCGAAATGCGACCATCAGTCGAGCCGTTTTGTGCCTAGGTTTTTGAGATTTGTGGGCCGTGCACATTTGTTTCAAATTACCGTTGGAACGAATTTTTGACAATTAATTATATGTACTGTCTACTTTTAAAGATCTCAGGTAAATTCGTTTAGGATAGTTCCTCGTGCTCACGTTAGTACGCCGCTAAGAATTCAGGTACGTCTTCTCAGAGCTATTGAGTTAAATATATCATGACAGCCAAAGACAGATTTGAAACGGCCATCTCCACTGCAAGAAATTCATTGAAGGAATGAGGACCTTTTCTCCTTGTACTCGCTTTCTTCCTACCTCTCCTCTACACAACTTCTTGAATATATTGGTGTCTCCATCGCAGGGACATTTTAAGGCATAGGCCGACTGGGTCAGGGTCCAGGGTCTCAACCTCAGTCGGGGACTTTGTCTCGTCTCGTTTTGAACTTGGTCTCAGTAAGATCGTGATTCGAGTAATTTTAACCGTAATGGTATTCTCGAGCATATTCTCCAAAAATCTGGGAATTTTAAACTATCTGCCAAATGGGAACAGTGGAAAGACTGCATCATTATACCACGTCCGAGCCTAGACCTACTACCATACATCATCATTTAGTCAGGTGGCATTCGGTCTAACCGGTTTGTGTGTTACGGTTTGTGAGTCATGCTTCTTTATTTGTTAAAAGTTACCTTTATATCAGTATTTGACAACATATGCTATATGCTGTCTACTAATAAGGGTCAAAGATGGGCATGGGCCTAATTTGCACAGGAGCCCCATGGCCTTAAAAACCCTAAGACAACACTGCTTCTTCAGACATCTGTTGGTTAAGTCTAATGATGTCTGGAACTCTTTTGCAGCAGGGTCTTTTGGACTTGGAGTAGGCTTTCCCACTAGAAAAGGATTGGTAACAACACAAAGAAGTAATTTTAAAAACTTAGTATCCCAGTATCCTGGGTGAAATATCACTCCCGATTAGCTTTCTTTATTATGCAGCTAATAAAGTACATAACCCTTTTTTTATGTCAACGGTATCTACTGACGCCATAAATAATTACATTATTATCAGTGTAAATTAAATCGGTGGTTGCCAGTAATACGATTTTTAAATAATATCCAAAAAATAATTTATTTGGGATGAACTTTCATCCGTGATGCTTTTTAAGGGTTAAGAATATCGCTGATATATTTCTCCTTTTCTATGAATAAATCTTAGCAATTATATTATTCTAGATGTATTGAAGCAGATGAAGTAACTGTAAGCTATGGAACATCGTGCGACTATCTACACAATGACTCCTGTTGGTTTGAGCGGGAAACAGGAGACACACTAACTCTGGGCGTGAATATCAACAGCTCCAGAGACGAAAATTCTTTTGAAATTCATTGGAAAAGGCTGTATCAAAAATATAACGATAAAAGATGCGCCATAATTAAAATAGAAAGTGGTGAGTGGTTCAAACATTTTATTAGCTCGACTTTTAGATGTATTTCGTAAATAAATGGAGGGGAGGCAAATAGCAATAATTTAATTTAACATCTATTTAAATTTAGAATCTTCTTTATTTATAATATTTAATTTATAAATCCGAACACAATTTGAATACATAACAGGACATTGCCGGTTTATCCATTGGGCGCTTGGAGCGGGGGCTCAGGAGTCCGGGTAAGCTGGACTTAACCAGATTTTCTGGTTATTAAATTTAAATCCTCCAGTGCCAAGAAGCCCTGTAGATCTTCTGTGTCCAGGGCTCGAAATGAGCTTAAATAGGTACTGTAACAGGAATATGTAACCGACTTTATTTAAAATATATATCAGCATTTTTTTAGAGAGAAGGAAGAAAGGTTTTTTTTTTAACATTTTTTTTTTATTTTTATATTTTTGATTTTGAATAAAAAAATTGAATGAATGCGTTTTATTTGAACTGCATCAAACGATGGTAAATGACCGGTAATAGAGTTTTATTTGTTATTAAAATATATCTTTACATCTACTTAGAATATAGTTGTTTCTTCTCGTAGTCACGCCAATATCCTATTTTTAAAACATACAGTTACTGTGGAATTATATGTGTGACATTAGCGTACACACAAGGCTGGGGTTTAGAGGTTCAACCCTTCTCCAACCCCCACAGACCAACAGATTTTTAATTTTCACCATAGAGATTACTCTTTGTTGGTTTCGTCAACGCCAGCGGTTGTAGGATTTTTGTGATTGCGCGACCTCCTTCCCTTTCTTTATGTATCAGCCTAAAATCGCGGATTCCCAAGATTTTCAACACCCCTTCCTAACTTCCAACACATGACTAAGAGATTTAAAGGTTCCTTAATACCAATAATAATTAACATTATAATCGCGGACCCCCTAGAAAGGAAAGGGCACACTCGGGGGTCCACGGATCATAATTTAAGAATCGCCTGTCTACGTGTTTTTAGAATACCTCCTCACCCTCATAAGAGAGATCTGCGTATGATACTGATATGCAAACATACAAGAGAGAGTCGAACGAGTAGATCCATAAAGCTATTAAGGTATCCGACTGGTTGCGACAACTTTTTTTTTTTTAAATAAAAGGAGATATGGGGATTTTTTTGTTACTTTCAGATTTGTTTAGTGCATTTTAAGAAAAATGTGCTAAAATTAAGAAGAGAAAAAGAAATTATTATTACTAAAATGGGAAAAAATAGGTGAAAATTGACAAAAAATAGCATGAACGTGGCCCATTTTGCACCAAAGGTTTATGAACAAATATTCAATTTTTTCAATCTAATGTGTTGCTATATTATTCAATTTTGAAATGACCTTCAGGATAAGAGATATTTTCTTTTTTACAAAAACTAGAGCACTTTATCTCGGTTACTATATGAAAATACTTAAAAAAACAGTGATAATATTCACATAAGGGAATGTAAATTATGTAATAAAACAGTGATTGATAAATATGAAGATCAAAACAATTCTACTATTACACAGAACTTACAGAAAAAATTTCACAAATAATTTTGTTCAAAACTTTTTTAGCAATCCCGTTTGATTATTTTCAAAAAATCACATTTCGAGTAAAACGCGTTTTAAAGTATGACATCTTGCTTAAAGTAATGGCATCTGCTTTTACTAAAACACTTGTAGTTTTTGTTCTAGTAAACGAAAAATGATAAACTTCGTATTTTTATAAAGCTAATAAGATGGCTCATAAAATAAAATCATAAAAATTTTTGGCAAAATTCATTTTTAGGGTAGTCGGACACCTTAAGATGACGTAACATACTCCACAAATTCCAGTTTATAAAAAACAATCTTCCGAATGTCAGAACTATTTCTAAAACTCTCCCAGTCTAGCGCTTGACGATTTCTTCCTCTCGAATGCAATGAAAAACAAAACAAGCAAAATAAATTTCCCACCAGTAAACAAAGAAAAAAAAACTCTGAATAATTAAGTAAAAACGACTCTTAGAAGTTGGAGTAGTCAAATATGAATTTCAATGTGAAAGAGAACCTTTGCACCGCTGATGGGGGGGGGGATTTGTCCCTCATTGCTGTAGATGAAGGCATACAAATTTTCCGAGTCATTATTAGAATCATTAGTTTTTCTTATAGACGTAGTTTGGGATGTTCAATCTCTCAAAGAATTCATCTAGTACACTTTTTATTATACACCATGTTTAAATATTTCTATAAATATTTGTGATAAATCGAAAGACCACACACACACACAAGACTTCCATTAATAATGTTTCTTTTCCAATCGGTGCGTAAGAGAGACTGCCATGGAATATGGTTCTGGGAAGCGGTAATCGAGAACTGCGATTGGATCCAATAACGAATACCGACACAGCCCCGAATGCCATATCAGCAGAAGTATTTCTGTTGGTAGAGAAGAGTGATAAAAAGTTGTATCAATTCATCAAAGAGCTGTTGTTTCACATCGAGGTACCTCCTTTAGGTAAGCAAACAATTTTTACAACGTAAATAATTGATAACAACGGTACACTGTGACATTGAATATCTAAAAGTGTACTAATGTATTTGTACTCAGCACATTAAAGTTAATCGAGTAAATATCTGCATTATAAATGAATTAAATTGCAATATTATCATTACAATTGCAACACCAGGAAGAAATGCAAATACTAAAGCTTTACTTAGTATATGTATACAGCATCTAGAAAGAAGAAAAGCTGACTAAATTTGTAAGCAATTTGGGGGTATACAGGGCTCGACATTAGAATACACAGCAGCCACTCCGGCAGCTTAACAGTTCTAATCTAGTAAGGCATTGAGTCGAAATAGACTTGGATGATAGATAAGGCAAGACATTCCATGATACTTGTCTACATGCTACTTCAAGTCTGTGCTACTTGTCTACATTCTACTTCAAGTCTGTGCTACTTGTCTACATGCGGCTTCAAGTCTATGCTACTTCAAGTCCATGCTACTTCAAGTTACTTCATCAATCGTAGTAGTTGGAGAGTGGTGTCAATACAGTCTCTAAGCAATCTGACAAGATTCTTTCGATGGGTGAGAAATCTGGAGAACATGTTGGTCAAGGCAATAGTCGAATACCTGTGTCAAGGTAAGCAGTATTGTATTATCTAGTCGAAAGATGACGTATCTGAGGCTTCGAAGATAGGGCACAGCCATCGGCGTTAAGATCCGAGAAAAGCGATGCTGCCTGTTCAGATCAACGACGATGTAAACACGAGGTGTTCCTGTCATGTACTCGATGGCTGGTCCTACCATCGCACCAAGTGCAGGGCCTGTTTGACGATATAAAATGCCAGCATGCTACGTGTGTTCTCTGTAAATCCAGATACGTCCATCATGTTGCTGCCGCAGAAGGAGGACACGTCTGAAAAGACGGAGTGAAACGATTCATGCATCGAATTCTGTCGTTGGACGCACCCCTGTCACCACGCGTTTCAGCAAGAAGAGAAATCGCAATAATGATTGTCGTGAAGTTAGTTCGCGCTGCTCCACACGTTGTCGTATATTACCCGTGCAGATACTAGTTGTGCAGCTAACAAGTCCACAAGGTCCGTAACGTGGCAGTACGATCCTGTCACATTCTGGAAGACCTGGCAACATTTGTCCTCTCGGACATTAGAGACCGTTGATATCCTGCATGAAGTTCGGTATGATCCTTTTGAACCAACGATTTCATATTCATATGGCAGTCGTTGGATTCCAACCAATACGTGTAGCAATATTGCTGAACAAAAACTGAACTCTCTATAGACCACGATCCAAAAGCTATTAAATTCAGACATGTTCTGATAGCTGTTTTTCCAATGCGGCGTAACATAATCTTCTCATAAGTAATCAACATTCAAATGCAATTTGATTTCTGAATGGGAAACAAGCAGCGTAACTTTTCTTTAATACAGAATTTGATATGCCGCGGCCTGCCATTGTGGTAAAAAAAAATAAGCACATAAATTTTAAAATTAATTTAGGAAAACCACAATGGAAAAATCTGAAATAAAATTTAATTATTCATCTTAAAAAGTACTCTTGTTTACGACTTTAGATTTATCGTATAATTTTTATTATAAAAAGTCACAGTTTAATAAGCATAAAATAAATTTCATATCTGTTTCGGTTTTATGCATTGACTACAAAATGTTTGCAAATTTTTTATTGGATGTGAAAATATTTAATCCTGTGCCATATCTTCTGTTCGTCAGACATGGGCAAAGTTTACGCTGGAGAAGAAATAAACATATACATGGAGAATTTCATAACACTTCCGGAAGGTGGTAGTTACGTGTTCGATTGGATGTTGGAAGGTGAATTCAGAAAACCCATCCCATTGCCCAGTAATTTCAAGTTAAGCACCAGTGGAAGGTCAATCAAGGTTAAAGAACTCAAAAAGTTCCAGACGGGAATAATCGCCTGCATTATGTACTCTCCTACAGGAATTGCTGTTGCCAAAAGACGATTTAGCATCCAGAAAGTTTGTAAGTCAATGGTTTTTGTTCTAATTGTAAAATTTTTCTTTAAAGATGTTCCAGATTCTTTATTTTTTTATACGTACAGTCGTACACTAACTCAAAATTAAAAGAATTTGCATATTTAATCGAATTTCTTGAAAAGTAATAACAATGCTTTCGAACACGGATGTAAATTTAAAATGTTTTTTGTAACATTCAATGAAATCGAAAATAAGAAACCACCGATGTTTAGCGGTTCCAAAAGAAATTTAGGGACAAAACTTCCTAGCAAGATGAATGTGTAGGAAAAAAATGGTACCAAAATGGCAACGAAAAAAAGAGTTCCTGGTCGGAATGATCTCTAGTTTAAAATGAAATATACTTAAAAAAGGAAACGGTAAGGCATAAGGAAAAAAAAGTTCCAAAATGTATCTATAGATAACGCTGTAAGTGGCATAACGAAAGTGAACTCGGCTACAAATGGTATTTTGAAACGAATTATGACGGCTTTGGCATGAGTGGCACATTAACCCTACTGTATTGTTCAATGGGCATGGTAGTTTCAGATTCTTAACGGGAAAAAATGTCTTCCATGTCATTTAACAATTATTTCACTGTTAGTGAAAATAGCTGCGCGCACAGATTTCTCTTATGGAGTGGTTACATTGTTAGAACCAATTAGACGAAAGCCCCGAGGAGTAATCTCTATTGTAGAATTTAAAAATCTTTTGGTCTATGGGAGTTTATTCGCCCCCCCCCCTTGTGTAAGCCACTGAGTGAAAATCCCATGAACTAAGGCAAGGTCGGCGGTAAAAATCAGTTTTTAATATCCTTGGGCCAAAAACAACAATGAAAACATCCAATGCATTGTTTTCTTACTCCACACCAACTCTCCACCACTTACTCTTTAAATATATTCAGTTCAAATTTGAAGTCATTCTGAGCAGTGGTTCTTTTTTGTGGCATTTTGAAAGTGGAACTTTAATTATTTGATAAAACGTATACTTCAAGAAAACAGCGCTCGGATATACTAGAAAATATCTTGAAAGTCACTCAGAGGAACCAGTATGCGATTGCGTTAGTTAGATCGAGCTCATGGTGGTTCTGTATAATATTAGCTTTAGAAATATCACAGACTCTGTATGTTAAATTTAAATAACTCTTTCTAGTGATTTTACAAATCTAAAACTTTCCATTCTATTCCTACGTTAGATTAAATTCAGCGATACATTATTTTAAAGTAATATTTAAGAAAATTATTGTATAAGTTTTGTTTGTTTGTTTCAATACAGTTCCCAGAGACAGAAAACGTTCTTTGTTAAGACGTCGTGAACAGGACAAGTGGGTAAAACAGCAAAAACGCCGCAGTCTGTATAGCAAATGTCTGCAAACTTTGAGTGATCACTCTGCTGAGGATATACTAAAACTATCGTCCAAGCCGATTTCTCGTAAGAAACGATTTCGTAAGGCTTTGGCGAAAGAAATGGAAAGACTTAATAGAGTTACCAGAGGCAAGTAATTTAGTTTAAACTTTATTCAGTGTAAATTAAATATCCTGTGTTGGATTTACTATTATTAACACCTTTAATGTGCCAAGATCGTAGATAATTTTTTAATGACAGAATTAGTGTTAGTAGTTATCATATATTAAATGGTAATGCAAGCAGATACAATGCTGAAGTAAATACTGATTTTTAGGTCTGGTCTTGTCTGATTCAAAAGTCTGGTCTTTGAATAAGTATGTGTAATTTCTGAACGTCCATGTCAGCAAACCGCGTCTAATCAGGTCTTGCAATATTGACAGCAGTACGATCCTGTTGAAAAGGGAATGAACCCTTTCCTAACTGTTGCTTCAATGCAGACAGCGTAGAATGGTCTAAAGGCTTCCATCTTGAGAGTTCTTTGCACAGGAACCAAAGGGTAAAGACCAAATGATGAAAACATTTTTAAACTACTATATCTCCCCCTCCAAATTTTACTAGCGGCCAATGCAATCAGTTGCAAAGCATTTACCAGGCAATTTCTACAACCAGAATTAATCATTGGATTGCCAGACAGTGTACTTGATTCATTGTTCCATAACACGAGACATATGACAACCGATCACTTTACTACATTCAAAATCATTTAGATTATGTTTTCTTCCTAATGGTACTTTTCCAGCTGAGAAATGACGATTGTACATTCGTAATGAATTATTTTATACTTGTCAGGAGGTTTTCAGCTTGAAGTCACTGGCTGAATCTACTGTATCGAGGGATGTCCGGATATTTTTGACTCTATAGTATATAAGTTGTTTTACACGGTTCAAATTTGTTCGAAATAGTCACTGCCAATTGAAAAAATGCCCATTATTTATACTAAAAATATCTTACCAAATCTTTTTCATTGCAGATTGTAAGCGTCGGCATTTGCGTAGCAGACTCCATCCACGTTGGGCGATTCCTTTCTTAGGTGGATATGAAACAACTTCTGATCCTCGTGTGATGTCCATCCAAAAGTTGGTAGAATTAAGTGAAAACAGTGATGGCACGCTAGATAATCTCATTCCCCGGTACTTGATTCTTTTCAGATGTAGTGTATAACTTTTGTCTATTTTACAAGATTATTTTATTGAATAACATCTCTCAGTTGATTAACAGAAAGGATCATTGCACTCTTTCAATTAAGAACTATACTAGAGGGAAAAAAATACACATGTGCAAGCTTTTTTAATATACAGATTCAACATACAGAGAATAATTTTCTGGCACGAAATTATAATTAAATCTGAGATACAGGTTTGATAAGCACATATGCATAGTTTTAGATACAGCTAAGTGAGGCAACAAACTAACGATTCCACGAATAAATAATTCGGAAGAAAGTTCATATTTACTATATTTTTCAAATGACGACATAAAATTCAAGCAGTTGTAAAGAAATCCTAGGTTTTTGGTTTAAAAATAATCCCTATAGAATTATGTCAGAAGAATCAACGATAACATTTCCAATACTAATTATTTACAATTTTATATTCCAATTTCAATGTATGGGCTAAATTCATATGACGACAGAGTCACATGATAAATAAAATCACACGTTTCCATCCAATCAGTTCATGCCTTTGCTGCTGCCAACTTTTACTTTTTGCAGAAACTTGCTTTTAAAAAGTACATATTTGTTAATAACAGCACACACAAGTAAACGAAATGCATTTGATTAAAAAGTATATACATATATATATATTTATTTTGCAAATTTTTTTGAAGTATCTTTATATTTGAACTCTCCTTCACCCAATAATCAAATTTAAAATTTTATCTTAACTTTACAAACAGAGTAATAAGTACAAGTTAATGACAGTTTTGAATTCAATGGAGAACAATAAATGCATTAATCATGTGAGCGCCATTAATCTACAAATCAGAAGACGATATGAATTTAGCGATCACGTAGCGAGATTGAAACTAGATTTATATTCAACATTGTATATTCAGCCGGCTTAAGTTCATGGTGGTTGAGTGCAATTTTACGAGCGTCGACACTAGTTTTCGCTCCAAAGTTTATAACGATCGAAATGGTTGATGGTTAAAAATACAAAGTCAAAATAAAATAATTAAACAAGCCAGGTAAATTTTTATAAAAATGAGTTTTCCTGGCGTTATTCTATTTTCGATCTGAGAGGTTTCAGAATTTGCATTCCCAACCTTAATTGAATAGTGTAAAACAAATGTAATTCTTTTTATTTTTGAGCTATGTCCTTTTTCTCCATGGAATATATACTTATTTAAGAGGAATTTGTTTGCCCATTCTTCCAATGTTTAACACTGCCAAAAATTAAAACATATATATATATTTCTACAGGGAAGTTCATTACGTGGAGCCTGTGGTGAGTGTTGTGACAGATTACTTTCGATCTTTCCTGAAACCACCAGACTTCCAACCGAACTGCTCCATCGATTCGGACTGTGGAGAGGGAGCTTTGTGCGTGATACCGTTAGATCAAGACGGAAGTAGCAAGATGGACAATGTGGTAATGTGTGACGACTTTTCTATAGATCTACTTTTAAGAAACTGTGTATATAGTGTTGAATCATCACTTCTTGAACGTTAGATTTGTTTATTTTATAATCTATTTAATTTTGACAAGATGGCATTTCTCATACATATGACTTTTCACAATTATCTTTACATAGATATGTTTTATTACAGTTGCACGTTAAATACTCTGGATCACATACCCCACATAAAACTCACAGCAAGTTGTACGCCTTCGTTCCTCTTCTCTGGAGTGTGTTGAAAAGTACCATTATATCTCCTTATATTCTAGTGCTTACAAAGTGCCTTCTGTAGTTAAGTTATAACAAAATATACTTATAGCTGCTGCATCTTCTTGCACAGAATGGGAATAAAAACAAACAAACAAAGAAATATAATAAATCTCAAATGAGACATTGTTTCACACTGAAATTAACAGTATTAACTCAATTGTGGAGGTGGAGATAGGTGGTGTCACCATCTATCGTGTAGAAGCCCAACCTATCTCACAAGCTCTGGAAATATTCCTTCCTTCCTTCCTTCGACACGGCAACAACATCAGCTCAATATGTTCACTACCACATTCCAATATTATATCCCACACAGCATAGCAATGAAGAGGGGACATTTCCATGTAGAGGGCATTTCCAACCGTGCCCGAAGAGAATTAGTGCCTTTAAACGCCTTGCTGGGGCAAGATGAAGATTTACTGGACAAACCTTGCTCCAAACCTTCCTCTTTTGACTTCCTGCTGTGAAGCATTTGTTGTGGCCGGGGAAAATGTACTTGATACCATAAAAAAAATCCATAATCAGTCCTTACGTATAGTTGCTGAGGCAATAAAGACCACCCCGATAGACGCCATGCTTATGCTGACTGGTGATAAGACGCTAAGAACCGTAATTCAAGAGAAGGCTTTAATTCTTTGGGTAAAGATCACCAGAATAACTGAGTGTTTTTCACTCTAGAATAAAGTCAATCAAGACCTGACTAGAAATCTAAAGACCTAGATGGGCTTTGTGCGGGGAGTTCTTCAGCTAAAAAAAACCATCTGGTCTAAATCATGAGCCAGAGCTACTCGTTCCACCATAAAATCCAACGAATATTTGAAAATCTTCTGGATTAATCTTGACCTGGGTCAAAAGTAATACGGATCCCTGTACTTTGAGAGCCCTTGCTCTCGAAGTATTAAATATATATTCTTTACCGTGACCTAAAGTGGCTTCGAATCTTTACCAATGTATCTCTCTTGTTTGATAACACTAACGCATGTGCCTGTGTTTTCTCCCACATTTTTTCTTTCTATGTCCTTGTGGTTCAAGATACTGCGTTTGACAGTGAAATTGCAGCGATTCGCCCAGCTGCAGTGCCTCTTGGAAACATTCACAAGAGCTGTTATCCTTAGCGATACCAGAGCTGCTCTGATGGCTATCGCTTCTGATAATAATCTCATAACAAATGACATAGGATTATCACCATCATCTTAAAAACCTGGCATGACCTGAGAAAAATATAGTCCTCCAGTGAGTTCCTGCCCACAGTGGGGTTTCAGGTAACGAGAAAGCTGACTTCCAGTCTAGGAAAAGGGTGCTTTGATCATGCCGAAAATTTCTCGTTCCATGTCCTTCCACATTCTATTAAAAATCTTATTAAAAGATCTATCAAAGCTCGTGCTCAGGTAAACCTCTATAAGTGTGTTTCCCATAAGTCTTGGAAAACTGCTATCTCGAATTTGCGTAATGGTACAAGGCGTAGAGCAGTAGTTCCACTTTACCATCGGACATGACTGCCCGCGAAACCATTTTTATAGTTGTTCTTTCCCCTGATATGCACTCTGTGCATCTCTGGACGGGCCATGGACTCTGCATATCTTCTACACTGCACTACTCGACGCAATACTTTTCTCACCGTGCATTACTGGGAGGCCAGAGATGTTGGATTAATAAACTCAGTTTCAGCTTTTTTTGCTGTTGTATTATGTGTTCTTTGTACTTGTTTTCTGCTGTAACTGTTCACAATTTGCCATTAGAAATAAAAAAAAAAAAGCACACCAACGTAACGGTAGCTATCTCCCACCGTATGGCGTCTCTTTCAATGCTGATAAGGACTGGATTTTCTCTGTAGACCAGTGTGGTTTGAGATATCCTCTCAGTCATAAACCATAGGATGAAAATAGGTTGTGTGCATTAGGCAACCGCCATAACAAACCGTTATCTTTTGAAGTCCTTTACTCGAAGGATTTTTCTCGGCTTTCCAACAATGATATACTGAATTGACAAGTGACAAGGAAAACAATGTGTAAGGGGTGATGCCGAGAGAATAATAATTCTGCAAAAAGAGTGGATTGTATTTAGTGCAGATGGGTAGAAAAACGCATTTCTGAGCAAAATGTATTCGAAGAATTAGGAACGAGATGTTTTTCGAGTCATTTGAAGTCGGGATTTTGAAGTGACATCTAAAGCTTTAGTAAAACGTATTTGCTTTAGTTGAAATACAATTGATTTAATGTTCCTTTTAGTAGTAAATATGGGTCTTGCACATGACTAGTTTCAAATGCAAAGTCGCCTTACGTGAGAAAGTAAACGGAAAACCTGTAGAGGCAAGGATGTTTCGTGTTGGTGAAAGTTCGAGTAGTGTACTCAAGACCTTTTCTATGGGGAGGGTCTTACAATCTAAAAACACGTTGACGAATGCGCTGAGGTGTATTCTCTATGGCAAAAATTGAAAATCTGTTCGTGTAAGGTGAGGTTGAACCCCCAAACCCTACCCTTGTTTATGCCACTGAAAGTTCGATACATAAGTGGAAGAAAAATGAAGCGGCAATCATTAACATGCCAAAGAATGAGTGTGCTTCACGTAAAGAAGTAGCAAAATAACCCATCCTAGAATAAAGTGCTACGAACTAGGTTAGTCAGAATGGATGAATTGCAACAAGAAACAGTGTGCGTTTATTGCAAATGAATATTTTGAGTTGTAGTTCAGTGATCTTCAAACTTTATCTACTCAAAGAAATCTTAGACGTATATGGTGTTTTTGGGGAACCCCATCTCACCCATAGAAGAACATATCTTAATAGAATATTTAAAAGACAGATCAACATATGCCATAATTACTATATTTAAAGATAATTAAAAGTACCGCATTTATTAAAATTTTAAATATAATTTTAATGTAATTTATTCATTAATAACATTAATTTATGCTCCTAGAGTCACATACCTTTGCAATATATTTAGTAACTGCGATATGTGCATGCATTTTTTAACACAAACTGTTGGAAGTCTATTGAAATTACATACAGTTGAATTTGATATTTTATTTTTGTTGCCACATACATCGAGAAAGATTTTTCACTTAAATTCGTAGTTCTGAATGACATTAAAATGCTTATGGATGAGTGAGGAAACTTCTGCATTTTTCTATTTCAACATAAAATTTAGATTTTAATGGTTATTCTGATGAAATGTCAACAAACTGTTCTCCTTCATTGACAAGCCTTCTGATTTATCGTAATACTCGAATTTTCATTTTGATTAATCTAACCCCAGGGTTCCATGGAACACACTTTGAAGACCACTGGTGTAGTCGCATTATGGTACGGAATAGTACAGTACCACGAAAAAAGACAAGTCAACGCAAGGTGTACTGTTTCTTTTAAATGCACAGCATTTACGCACTTAATCTAATTTTTTTACGTACATCTTTACCTTATTTTTAGATTTACCATTTTTATATCTGACGTACAGCGCGCACCCATACATTTCGATCTTATTATTTGCGGGTTACACGCCGGAATAAAAAAAAAAAAACTTTTTTAAAGCAATGCTGGAAAAAGATATACATACCATGTTATTTAAAAAATATGCATTTCCCCCCCCCCAAAAGGGTCACAAAGGTTACTGTTACTGCAAACCGGAATACTTTGGGGATGGTTTTACATGTACCAAAATTCCGTGGAGCTACCATAGAGACAAAAGGATCAAGAGAAGAGTTTCAAGAAGGCATCGAGAGCCTAAGACAACAGCCAATGTACTCAGCCAAATATTTTCAGAATTATCCACAGATGTTCAGCCAGTTATTGAAGAGGACACTGCTCATTTGGTAAGAATTACTATCTTATAACCTCGCTTTAGAATTGTAATTCTGAATACATGGACTGTTCCATTATAAATCGGAAGTTTTGTCGGTACTTTCGTAATAAACCGTCGAATAATTTCTTGAAATCAAAAGACGTTGCCAAATGCCACGATATCCAGCCAATAATGGAAAACCGTCCCCGCGTATGATTCGAAAACAATAATCATGACAACATTTAAAGATATCTTTTTATTTGGCATAACTGGTCGATAGTATAATACATAAGTATCATTATTTAATTTTCCCCCTCCTTATGTCCTTCGACAAGAATTTGAAATGGATATATATATCCATTTATCATTAACAATAGCTATGGGTATCTCCAAACTGTAATGTTTCATAATGGTATTTTTTAATTAATGATAAAAGGCACAATTTAATTGTTGATTTTTTTTCTGCCATGTAGGAGGAATTAGTAAATAAGTCGAATAAGATTACACATTTAATTGATTTTAAATTTAATTCTAATTTTGTAGTAGAAAGATCCTTTATACTTATTTTTAAAATGTAACCTTGGAATCATCAACAAGACACAGATACATTTTAGAAATAACATATACCATTTTTATGCAATTAAAAAAAAAATACATGACTAATGACTACTTTATTTGAATTATTAAAGTTGAACCTTGCAATTCTATGTTACTTCTTTTTGGAAGCTTTATCACAATAATACAGAGACTAAAGAATGCATAAAAAAATTAAAAAATCATAATATATCTATGCGTATAATCTATGCTTGTTTACAAACAAATCAATCATGCTGGAATAAAGAAGTAAACTTAGGAATGTACTGAAAAGCGACAATGTTTATATCCCCCTAATGAATACATATCAACTATTAGATACAAAATATTTTTGTCCTTGTATTAATGTCAGTTAGATTCAATACAATTAATGAGATAAATACGGAATGAAAAGGTTGTTTAATAAAAAACATAAAATATGATTCAAGAATGAAACTGTTTCCTTGTTTTTATGATGCGAGTATTTTGATTTACTGATTCTGAACCAGAAAAATATTCCAGAGAATTTGTGAACTTTATCAAATACAAAAATCCAAATTATGGCTTTAACACAGAAAGCAAATTAGAAACAACTTTTTTCAAATAAGCATTTGTAAGAAAACTATCATAATTTATTTTATAGTGATTCATAACAGTACAATTTAATTTTTATAACATAAACAATTACAGTAATCACACATATTAATATATCTTTAGAAAAGAAAACAAATTTTTAAGCACTCAAAACCTTCATATTTAAAGTGTTTATAATAAATGCATATATTGTTGTAGCATATTTATGATTTTAACAGTTTTTCAAAGCAGTCATCGGAATATTATTGAACTACCATTTTGTATTAAACAGAAAAGATCAATGAATGCAAAATTTTAGAGAAATGGGTCAGAAAAAAAAGAAAAAAAAAATGTAAGGGTGGCCTTTTTTCTCGAGATTCGTACAAAATTGGAGTTAAATTTTGGAAGATGCAATATTGCTGAGTATGTTTGATCAAATATCTATTCAATGTTACATTCTGAAGCTACATTACTTTTGAAGATAGTTTAGTCTAGTAACAAGGACACAACAAAAATGGCACACACTCTTTGAGCTTCCACACCACGTCAGTAAGAAAGAAGTGGCTCCTGAGACACTTGTATGGCTCAAATTTCAAACCTTAATAGCATCATTCTTGATTGGGTCATATAGGCAGTAAAGTTACTACAATGTTTCCCACCCAGTCAAAGATTTTATAGATTAATTTCTTTCAAGTAGATAAATCGAAATTAAATATTTTATTAAATTTATCAATTTTTTTCTTAAATTTTATTGCTTCCTAAAAAATTATGAGGATTTTAGCAAAATACATACAGTGAAAATCGCTTAACATGAAACTGAGGGGGCTGAAATACTTTTTCGAATTAAAAGATAATGTAAATAAAAATATGTATATCAACAAAATTAAGTTTATTATATTTACATAGATATAAATATATGCATGCATTTAATAAAATATCAAAGAAACGAAGACAAGCACAAGAACTTAAAGAAATCTAATACAAAATTTTCAAGTTTCTTGAGTTTTTGGAAAATAATCTGATATATTTCTTTGCATTGTCTTTTTTAGTATCAAATTGTTTAAGGAGGTCTATTTTGTTATTCATTTCACCATTAGATTGTGCGTTTAAATAACTGCACATACTTTTCATGAAGATCCTCATTTGGATGATGGGGGAATAAGAGAGCTGCGTTATTCGTTTCATTTTCACTGTTAAAATCTGCACCAATGATATTTTTTTTAGCTTTGAGCAAACTTCAAATTGTCTTTGTCTGTCTTAATTGGTTCTGTACACACATTATCCTCATCTACTGCAACAAATTCTTTCGATGATACAGTAGGACAGTCCAATCTGGCTGGTGTTTTCCATATTTAGTTCATTCCCAGAAGGGAAATCTTCTCATGTTAAGCGATTTTCGTTTAATGTTAAAAAGTCATGCATGGAAATACATGGTAAATTGTCAGGTCTATTGTATTATTTCGTGTTAACCGGTATTTCATGTTAAGCATTTTCTCGTTAAACATATTTTGCTGTAATTATTTCAATGAAACTTAAGAAACAAAGTGTAATACTTTCCATCATATTTAACCCCTTGCCTCTCGCTCCCGTCAAATTCACGGGGTGAAATTTCCCTCTCTATTCCTCGTGCCCGTGATATTTTCGGGCTGGAGTATTGAAAAGTAACTTGACATAAAAGCTTGAAACAATCTATTTCTTAAGCGTGATATATTATTTTTTTTCTTAATCTATACACCAGATGGCAGCACCAGATTATTTTTAACGTGTTTAGCGATAATAATTTTTTAAACTAAATTTCAGCACAACAAACATATATATTAGTGATACGGTTTTTAAATCTTGGGTCAAGTACTCTCAGTTGCGCTCTTCGTAAAAAAACGTGGGTAAAAATTCTGGAAGAAAAACTGATACAAAATAAATATATTTTTAGGAAGTAAATTGGATTGTACTTTTAGTACTTTTTTGTCAATGACTAGAATAAAAATATAGGAGCAGTAAACATTGTAGACCAATATATTGGAGATTACTGAATTATGAGGTAAGAGGTACTATAAGAAAATATTTTTTTATTTGTTAAATCAAACTATTTTGAACTAGTACCTTAATTATAAATAACAAGGAGGCAAAAAATCACATTTAATGTTCGTTTACCTTTAGTAGATGAACTTGTTGAAAAGTATTCTATATCAGAAACCACTGCAAAAACAAAATAGGCACTTTTAGGACCATTT
Source organism: Trichonephila clavata (assembly GCA_019973975.1). Lineage (NCBI taxonomy): Eukaryota > Metazoa > Arthropoda > Arachnida > Araneae > Nephilidae > Trichonephila > Trichonephila clavata. Next base: position 66,693 of record BMAO01014367.1, read on the forward strand.
TCTTCAAAATTATCCTATCGTTAAGAGGTTAATGCTCTTCTATTCTTACTTAAAATAGTCAACTTTGTACTTAAAATATCCATAGTATTTTTTTAAAAATCCACCCTCCTAATGCAGTTAATAAAAAATGAAAACAAATTGGGCCAAAAAAAGTGCTTATAAAGGAAATGGATTAGACAATATTTTTGACACCACATTACATGTTTACTTTTAAAACTGTACGATTTCTCAATTATTTCAGCCCTATTTTATTGAAACTTCTGGAGCTATGCTTATGGAGTATGAGGAGGAAGACTCTTACCTGGTCAGCATGTGCAAGGAGAAAAGAGACTGCAATCAGCATGCATCTTGTTATGCAAGGAAAACTGGGCATCCTTTTTGCAGATGCAATTCAGGGTACAGAGGAAATGGAATATTTTGTTGGGAAATGATCGACTATATTGCGGCCAAAGACCAACGAACAGATAAGGCTCCCGATTAAAACAGTCATGAATTTCTACTGCTTTCAATCAAATAAAGTTATTTTTTTCAGTTTTTATGTACACATTTCTACTTATTATATTTTACAAGGTTAAAATCCCCTTTTCTGCTTCACATTGCCATTTAGAAAACTTCAACAAAACAAATATGGTTGATGTACTGGGTGAGCCAAAAGTTTGTTCAAAGTTGAAGAAATGATGATAAAGTGCAGTTTTCAAGAAAGTCATCTTTTTAGTAGCTAAAACATTTTTAGTTAAAAATATCATAGGTAGAAGGAGATGACAATCTGAAACACAATGTACAGGAAAACAGTATGTTCCATTAATTTATTCTTGCAATAGCAATCGTAAAACATGACCTCCAGAACATTGTTCGAGAAAACTAAGCAATCTAGCAACCTCGACCAATCATTCTGTCCTCACAAAAGGTAGTCAATAGGGATCATTGTACAGAATTGGCATAGTATAATGGTGTGCCATTCTGCATGAGGCTTCTTTCATTTAATGTGGGCATTACTAAAAATATTTTTGCTTCCAAAAAAAAAATCAAAATTTCATTTGTACACTGTACTACTTTAACATCATTTCTCCATATTTTAAAATGAATTTTAAAGTTTGAATGAACTTTAGGCTCACCTAGTATATATACATAAAAAATCAATAAACATTTTCATCTAATTAATATTGTAAAATACAATTAAATGATTAATTACTCGTAAGATATATGACACACTGAAAGAAATTTTACTACACAAGCATTAAAATAATTTTCTTATTGAAGACACATTTTCTTAACTAAATTCATCAAAAGAAAACAAACTAAAATTTGTTTTTAAAGAATTATTTAGGAAATTAATTAAAATGAAAACATTATGAACCCATTTTTGGCAATATAAAAAATTTTCATTTTTAATTTATTCTAAAACCCAACACAAATACACTTCTCTAGTAATATTTTATCTTCTGCTTTAAGCATAAATGGAAATTTCTTTTTGCTCTTGGAAATATATCCATTTGTTGAAGCATTTATTAGCATATAATTTCACATTTGATAAATTATACATAGATTATAAATTTCCTTTTATGATTAGAAATATTTTTTAGCAGTTCAATATAAAATTATTTACAAAATTAACTATAGGCTGTTTACGAAAAATATGTGAGAGAGAAAGATGGTTTTTTTATTAGTTCAAAAAAAGGGATGCATCACCAGGATATTATAGCATTGAAAATTATTTATTAATATTATGATAAGTATTTTTATTAAGTGGCATATTAAATGTTTAGAGGAGGGGAAGAAAGAAATAACTAAAATTAAACTATATGTCAGCAATCATGAAAAGCTATATCGAATTTTTTAAAAATAGCAAATTAAGTGTGGAAAATAATTACAGTTAAAATTAATAATTTAATAGTATCAGAAACGGAATAATATAAAGATAAAGTTATTTTGTTTCTTTTCAGCTCTTTTTTGTTGACTTGAACAGAGACATAGAGCAAAAATAATAGTTAAAATTGGTCATTGGAACACAAAAATGCCCTTTATTTAAACTCAGTTTCTGAAGCTAAAAATATTTACTAACATAAATGCATATCAAGTAGCAATGTTATGTTTTGATAATATTAAAAAATACCATGAAGCATGTTAAATTACTAGGTCTTAAATGAAAATTTATGTAATGGAAAGTTGTGTTTATTTTGGCAACAATTTTTGCATACACACAAAATTGTACACTTTTTAACATAAAACCATTTTCCATAACAAGAAATGTTTCATAAGTAACATAAAATATGCTACTATTCACACATTCCATTTTTCTTTTCTAAAAGGATATAATCCTTGAAATCAATTTTTATATTTTAGCTGGTCAATTTGTATTTCAACACAAAATGTATTTTTTATCAGGTATCCACTCAAAATTCAGCTTAAATGCTTTTTAATGTTAGATATGAAAATGTAGTGATATTTAGAATTTCCTTATATCATATAAATAAAATTGTCTCGGTAATCAGCTAAAAAAAAAAAGCCATTATGTGCCTGTTCTTATATAACCTTTTTTGTGGGGTAGGTACAGAGGGCTTATAAACACCATATAAAAACAATTAATATATTTAGCTGTAAAATCATTTTTAAAAAAACATCTGAAACTTATGATTCTAACACACACAAATGCCAAACATAAGCAGATTTTGAAAAATCTGCTAAGAAAGAACACCAAAATCATACAAGAATTCTCATTTTTTTTTTTTACATAAAAACCCTGATTTAAAATTTTCTTTGAGTTAACCCTTTGCCTCTTGCTCCCGTCAAATTCAAGGGGTGAAATTTCCCTCTCTATTCCTCGTGCCCATGATATTTTTGGGCTGGAGTGTTGGCAAGTAATTTGCCATAAAAGCTTGAAACAATCTATTTCTTAAGCCCGGAATATTGTTTTTTTCTTAATTTATACACCAGATGGCAGAGCCAGATTATTTTTAACGTGTTTAGCGATACTTATTTATTTTAATTTAATGTCAGCACAACAAATATATATATTAGCGATATCTTTGGTCAAGTATTTTGTTGCCCTCTTCGTAAAAATATGCAGGTAAAAATTCTGGGAAAAAAGACTGATAAAAAAAATATATATATTTTTAATATTGTATAGATTATACAGTTAGAGTCAGGAAGCAAATCGTATTATACTTTTAGTACTTTTTTGTCACTTACTACAATAAAAATATTGAAGCAGTAGACATTGTAGACCAATTTATTGGCGATTACACTATTGCTCGAAAACGAGGTAAGAAGTACTATAAGAAAATATTTATTTGTTAGATAAAACTGCTTTGAACTAGTGCCTTATTTATAAAAAACAAGGACGCAAAAAATCACATTTGATGATCGTTTATCTTTAGTAGATGAACTTATTGAAAAGTACTCTACATCAGAAACCACTGCAAAAAGAGGTCAACCGAAATTGGTGAATAACCCCAACCGTTTGATTAAAAGACATTTTATTACAGATACCTCCAACTGGTAAGAAGTGGCAACCATCAAGAGAATGCAAAGTTTGTTGTTCCAAAAGAGATGAAAACAATAAGAGATGCAGGAAGGAAACTCGGTACTACTGTACAGTTTGTGATTTTAGCCTTTGAATCTCATGTTTTGAAATTTATCTCACAAAAAAAAAATAACTAATGTTTATTTATCTTCTGCAAAAGTGATATAAAATTTATTTAATGTTTAAAACACATGGTTTTAAAAAATTTTCCTCTTTGCTGGAAAGCCAACATTCAGTGATTATAACCCTAAATGTTGGCTTTACTTAAAAAATTAAATTTCGTATTTCAAGCTAAAAATTAATCCAAAAATTAAAAATGAATACATATATTAAACATGCACTTAGTTTTATATAATTTTCTTGAATAAAAAAAAATAGGCACTTTTAGGACCATTTTCTTCAAAATTATCCAATCGTTAAGGGTAAAACTGATTTTAAAAGGAGAAAAACAATGAAAAAAATACAAAAACAATTTAACACTATTTGATTAAAAATACATTTGAAATGAATTAATAATTCTAAAAAGAACAACATTATTTTTTTATTTTGATCCACAAAATGTATAATGCATTAATATACACAACACAACTATAAGTATAACATAAATAATGAAGCTTCCTACAGTTATGAAGAATGATAAAATCTTATTCAATCCACTAATACAATGTAAGCTAGAAACCTGTAAAAGAGTGAGGCATTAAGAAGTAATTGACAATGACAAAATGCATTTTTTAAAAAAATCTTGAGTTTATAATATTAAACCACTCAAGATTTGAATAATTTTAGCTAAAATTAAGCTATTTTTATACTTCAATATTTTTATGTTTTGTATAACTAGAAGATTATACAGTTCTAGATAGATATAGCAAATTTCGTGAAATTCATGGCAAAACACAAATTTTCTGATTATTTATGGCTTTAAAAATTGACTAATTGTATAGAAATAAATTAAGTGTCATGATTTCTTTGCTTACAATACTGAATATCAAATTATATGAATAATTTTTATCCATTTTTATGATTTTAAAATACATGCAATTTAGTCATTTTAAACTTGATGGAATTTGTAATGCACAAACACAATGCAATAGTTTAATTAATGTATCATGAAACTACTGTATAATAGATAAAAAAATACAAAACATATCTTAAGATAGAATCATAAAGCAACTCTATTAATAATTTTCAAAATCTCATCCAAAATTTAAGGAAGGAAAAACTATGGAAAGCTTGCTTCTATTTTTTCACAGTAATGCCAAAATTAAATATAAAAACTACATACAATTAAACTCTTGTTATTTATAATTTTATTTTCAAAGAGCAATTTTTGTATTGTAACTATGATACTTAATAAACTTTCAACTAGACAATTTTTAAATAATTAAAGGGAAGGAAAGAGAGGAGAACTGACTTTTATCTTATTTACAGAAATTTTTATAAAATAAAATACAAAATATGTTTTTGTGTGTGTGTGTGAAATGAGTAATCACTTAAATGTCAACTCAAGCAAAGCAAAAATTGCAAATAAATTTCACTCACTAATTAATCACATCCCCTCAAGTCCTACTCCTAATATTTGCAAATGCAGTACCTTTTTACTGAGTTGGCTTTTCATTCTTTTGATCACAAAGAGCCTTTTTCTACAATGTTATGGCTGTTTGTTGAAAAATGACTATTGCTTAAGTTTAGCACACTAATGTACATTAAATTAGTATTTTAAAGAGCGGAACATGTCGAATACAAACCTATAATTCGTAAATTTTTAAAAGACTTTATTTCATTAATACTCCAATTCTTATAATCTTCTTCCCTTGCACTTCCATTTCCATACTTTTCATTAGCTCGATAATACACTGTAAATGGAATAAAGCATTATCCATTAAACAAAATGTAACAGACAGTTGCAACAGATTACATTAAGATTTTTTAAAAATATACAATAAGGACCATTAAGTAATCTTTAAATTATTACAATAATTAGAACTCATTAATACATCAAGATGTAACAATTTTTGTAAAAATCACATCAATATTTCATAAAAGAACTATTAAATACAAAAAAAGTGTACTTGCTTCATCTTATATAAAGATTAGTATTAGTAAAATATTTACAAATATAAAATACTTTGAATATTAGGGGAAAAATTAGGAATACAGATAATTCAAATATGAAAACAAAGTATGTACACATTTAATTATAGAGATATTTTGGATAAAGCACAAAATCCTTACCATCAACTATCCTTTCATCATACTTGTAAATTTTATACCTGAAATCTAAGAAGAGACAAAAGGATTATGTTAAGTAATACAAAATGAATTTTTATAAGATTTGTAAATGTAACCTTTAAATTATGCATTCATTTCATTTAACACTCAATTATGTAAATTAAGAGCAAAACCTACATAACATTTTCAAAACTCCAACCAATTTGATAAATAATTCATAAATATGATATAAGTTCGAAACTGACAAAGTCAGAAGCACAACACAATTTTTTTCATATTTGTTTCTCTTGAAAATTCTTGGGTGTTATAAAACTATAACTTTAATCTTAGTTTAGTTAAATTTATGCAATAAATTACTTGAAAGCATCTATGCAAAAATTAAGTCAGATACAGTCAGATATTTAATTAATTAGAATGAACTAAATAACAGATCATGCTGATAAAAACAGATATGCAAGACAACTATAAAACTTGAAACCTGTTCAGTTTTATTCATTACAAGCAGACTATGTGCGACACAAAAAAACAAGACTAAGTGCGTAGCTTGGAAAAAGAGTGGAATTGGCAACAACTGTTTTGGTAACATCCTCCCATATACTTCCTCTATCCATGCAGCCAGTTTTGACTAAACTGATCACGCTAGTTGGGAGAACAGCCTCATTGAGTGAACACGTGCATCTGCAGGAAAGATGCTGTGTAAAAACCAAACAGCAAATCAACATCATGTTTCTTGATAAACTTTAAAAAATCAATCACAGAGAGGCTTATGAAGATGAAAATTTGTCTCATGCAGGTGTGTTCGAATGGCATAATCAGTTTTCAGGGGAAGGGGCAGTGTGTAAGATGAACATGCAGGGTGCCCAAATTCAGCAATTACAGACCAAAACATTGCCAAAGTTCGTGATGCGATCCAGGGTGACTGAAGATTAAGTGTTCATGCAGTGGCGAAGTTGGTGAACTTGGATAGGGAAGCTGCTTGTCACATTTTAACTGGCAAATTACACATGAGGAAGATTTGTGCGAAGGTTGTTCCACAAGTTCTGTCTGATGACCAAAAACACAATGCCATAAAGACGTGTGTGGACATGTTAGAATATATTTTAAACAAGCCAAATTTGGTGGAATCTGTTGTAACATGTGATGAGACATGGATTTTTACCTTTTACCCAGAAAGAAACTGCCAGTTTATGGAGTGGAAGTCTCTAGGATCCCCAAGAGCCAAAAAAGTGAGCATGTCAAAATCAAAATTCCTGGCAATGTTAATTGTCTTCAACATTAATGGAATTGTAATGATTGCGTAAGTTCCCAATGGTCAGACTGTTAATCAACTCTACTACATTGAAATACTAAAGACTTCTTCAAAAAATTAGGAATTAAGATCACAGTTGTGGAGTGATGGATGGCTGTTGCACAATATATTTCTCTACGAATTCAAGAAGTATTTTTTTTTACACATTATAGCAAATATTTGGTAAAAATCCTAAACTGAGGACATCAATTCAATAACCTTGCATCATAAATACTTTCACAGCACACAACCACATATAATTAGGAGTGAAAAAATATGTTACATATTTCATTAAATTTTCTGATTTGTCAGAATTCTGAGTTCCCTAAGTTCTGATTTTATCAGTTAAAATATTTTTAAGAAGTTTTTCTGCTCACTTTATTGTTTTAATAGATTTCAATTTATTTTGTTCATTTAGTTCAGATGGATTATCTTCCCATTTTTAATATTGCATATATATTCAGTAAATATTTGAAATTCATTCTTTTCTCTCTATGAATATACTTAATAAGTTTTGCATCAACAATGGATTTACGAGAAAAGAATAAATAGAGAGTCACCCTCAATTACTCAAAATAGTCAATTTTTTTCATAACTACATCTTTATTTTCATTATTTGTGGTAATTTAGTGCAGATACAGTGTATGCACAAAGAGTACTTCAATTAGTTATAATTTTTATCAAGGCCCAATAGCATACATGTCATTAATATTTAAAGATCGTAAATGTCATTAATATTTAAAGATCATAAATGTCAATACATTTAAATTATATAAATATATCAAAAAGTAAGGCAAATTTACCTCTAAAACTCAGTTTTTTGCATAGTTAAGACTTTTTAAACCAAGGTGATAAACTGTGAAGGCTTATACCAGATTGCTACACCAACCTGTGATGCTTAGAACAAATCAAAGATCGTACATCAACCTAAATAGTACTTATTGGTTTTCTTTTTTGTGGGTCAAAGGAAGGGGCAGCCATTGATATTAATTGAGAATTATTTCAGTCTTCAGACAGATTGTTATGTGACCCATATAGAACAAGTATACCCATGGAAGTGGGAAAGTGGATTGCAGGTAGAAACATGTTAGTGATGGACATCGCAGATCTACCACTTCTGTCATCATTTGTCACAGTACTGTTATCTCTTGAACATGCATAATACCAAATAAACACTTGTTTCTGAGATATAAATGTTATGCGTAAACCTCCAATAATTCTTGATGAATATCACAGTTTTTCCCTCCTTCGTCAATAAAAAATTAATGATAGTGTATACCACCTCCTTAGAGTTATATTCAAATTGACATATGATCTCTGACTTGTTCTAAGGAAAAGATGGGTTGATGTAACAGTTTGTATAAGAAATCATACTTTTGTCACCTAATTACCAGCAAAATAAAAAAAATTTACAAAAAAAAAAAAAAAAACTTGAGTTTTAGACAGACTTTTTGATATAACCTTGTTTTTATCACAATAATACTCAATAGTTACCACTGTGAATTTAAAAACTGCATTCAAAAGATTTGAATCACTAAACAAGAACTAAATAACTACATATTTTTCTCTTCATCAAATCTAACTTTTGAAAATATGAAGTAAAAATATAAAACCCAATCACAACTAAAAAAATTTCAAACAATTCTGAGTAGATTGTTTTTTAGTTTAAACTGTGAGCTGAAAAGAATAAATATAAAATGGAAAAACAGAATTAGAACATGCAAATTTCAGTTTTGTTTTTCTTTGCGAAAATAGTAATTTTTTTACATTTTACTGAATATTGATGATAAACCAACACATGCCAAATGATTTAGAGTACAGTACTAGAACTGGTTCTTCACTCTCTTAATTTTCACAATAAGTTGCATTTCCTTCACATTTCTAGACAAATTAACTTAAAGCTTTATTAAACCACATTATCCGAGGTTTCAAAACCTTATTTACTTCAATGTACTGTTAGTGACATCTTAAAGTCATAGATTAATATGTAAAAGTGACTATTTTCAATGGACAGCACACATAGTCAAATACTAATACAAATGGTAACTCATAACAAATGTGTGTGACTCATAATCTCACAAATCAACTCTACCTAGGCCTAGACAGACGACGATCATAACATAATCTTGTCAATTGCTAGTTGGTATATAGTTTGAAATTCCCGGTTTTTTTTTTTGTTTTTTGGAGAATATGACTGGAAAAACATTCGATGATTGAAATTTTTTTGGATCGTGATCTTACTCAGAATGAGGCTTTACCTTGAGGCCGAGACTCAGTTGGCCCATGCTTTAAAGTGTCCCTGTGTACAGCAATATCTGTTTTGTGAAATTGGTCTTTATAGAACTGGGATTTATGATCTAATAGGCACAAAGTTTGCTTTAGTAATGAAGACAGCAATGTCAACAATTTTCAACTGTTGTGAGAGAATCCCAGTTGTGTCATGTATTAAAAGTGAGAAATGGAATAATTTTGAGAACAAATTAAAACCATAAAAAGAGTATGTACACAAAGATCAAAACATCTGCAACTGAATGCACTGGTTTATCATTATACAAATTTTCAGCTTAATTCTAAAGAAAGTTGAATACAATATTACACATATGTGACTGTGGATTTCCTAATTAAAACAAACTATTGTTAGTGTACACACACATATACATGATCATGATTTTTGCATGCTATAGATATTTGAATGTAAATTCAAGTTGTTCAGAAAACAAGCAAATTTGAAAAAAAAAATTTGGATGCATAAAACATAATACTTGAGGTTTTTTAAAAATCTCATAACAATATACAGTGTCATGTTAAACGATATGGAGGCCCCTAGGCAGTCAAAATATCGGGGCCCTATAGCCTGTTTTTGGAGCACTATCAGAAAATAGAACACGTTCCTGTGGGCCCCTAAAAAGAGCAGGGTCCATAGGCAATTACCTACTCCACCTGATGAGTAATCTGGCACTGACAATATACTACTTTTGACAACCCTTATCAAATTAGCGGATTTTTAATAGTTGAAGAGAAATTTTACATGTTTGACAAAATTAAACTACCTGATGAGTTTTTCATCTGTTGATATACATAATAGCCAGTTCCAAGGCAAACAACATCAGCTGCAACACCAGCGATAGCAGCCCATTTCATAGTTTTTAGCATCTTTTTGGGAACAAGTGGAATCATGATTCAACTGCAGGGAGGAAAAGTAATTAAAATAGAAGATTGATTATACATGTTTACTTTTATTACTAAAATTTACATTCTTATATATTGTATTTTTTATTATTGGTGATACTCAGGTGCATCATGACAAATTTTTGTTCATTATTATGAAGCCAAGGCACAATATTTGAGAATCAATACTGTTTTACAAGAAAGAAATTTTAATGCTTTAAATATATATATAAAAACTCATAATATTTCCTGCATTTTATCTTTGCATAAAAACTTTAATGATACATTTTAATGCAAAAATACATATGAAAAATGTATCAGTCATGTTTTTCTAAGCTAACACCAATGCATAAAATTATTTATACAATTTATAATCACATATTTAAAAAGGTAAGCTTGATATACACATATTATGATACAAAGCAGCATTCAATACAAATTTTAAAAAATATCAATATCAATTTATTCAATAAACATTTAAAATACAACTGAAAGTATTTCATTTAAATTTAATAAAAAGTTATACATTACATCGTTTGAAAAGAAAGAGATAATGATAAACTTTAGACACACTAAATCCTAAGCCGACCAGAGCCGAAAACTATTGCATCACCATAGCCATGTTTACTGGCCTGGTGTTGCCAAACAATAATAGGAAAAACTTGTTAAAATTTTTAAGACTTCGAATTTATTTAAAAAAATTTATTGTCTTTGATAAAAAAAAATACTGTAAAAAAGAGACTATTAATTGAGTAACTAGTAGCTGTATCACCAGAATTAATGAAAATTTTAGGGAGTTTTACACACGGGGGACATTTTTAAAGAACAGGCACATATTTAAGTCGGTCTCAACCTAATGTCAAGTGGTCGCGGTAGCTTAGTGCTTATGATCTCCAGCTCATGGCCTGCGTATCATGAATTCGAGCCTAGTACCACTGAAGACTCGTTTTGTAGAAGACTGATGTACGTTAAATCTGTCGGGCCTGAAAGCCCCCGTTGGCGTGGTGTGGTAATTAGGAAAGGGGAGCAGCCTATGTGTTGTCCTCGTCACTTGACCATGTTCAAAATTCTATGGTTAACTTAATAGTGTGAAGAAAAGAAAATATTCACACTCACCCCTCTGATGTTAGAATAAGCTCGGAACATCCCCCCCCCCTTCAGATTGAAAAATACTCCAATATCAACATTACATGTTGAATTCACTATATATATATATATAATATATATATATATATAATATATAATATATATATATATATATATATATATATATATTACAGGGAATAACATATTTTATTGCACTGCTCAGTTCTATTCAAAAGAATCAATTCTTTTCTTGTATGAAATATGCACCACATTTTGTCTCCTAACGCTTATTTTATATTTAACAATTCGACATATTTTTAAAGGGGGGGGGAGCACCTTTACAAAATGTTTTGAAATTTTAAGTACATAGTTTGATAAAGATCTACAAAAATTATTTTGTATAAAACTATTATAAGACCTGTTCTCACCTATGGACAAGTTCTACCGTAAAGCTTACTATGGGGGCGCTGCGGTCGTTAAATACCCTCAACTTCTTCCGGTTTCAACAAAATAACATTGTTTTGTATACAAACTTAAGCAGAAGTAATTTTAATTTTCCTTGCATTTCTTAAGCAGAATTTTTAGCCTTTTAAAATTACCGACATGAAAGAGAGTAAACTATGCACTCTTTGTTCCACATGTGGATCTTTTCTGAGAACTTCTACGAATTTTTAAATCACCGTTTAATTTACCGCTGTCCTACGAGTCTATCCACATGGCTACAATAAGAGACTACTTTGCAACCGAAAAATTGGTAAGCGAGAGTTAAATCTTTGTTATTTAATAAGCATTTCATTACAAGTTTGTGTTTAAATGATATTATTCAAATTTTGTTGTGCTTTTTCGAAATAATCCCGTGTATTTGTTACAAACATTGCTCGATTCTTATTTATGGTAACCTTGGCAGCAATTTTGGCGACAGTTTTCACAACACACAATCAGAAATAATTTTCGACTGCTTTTATTTATATTAATTACACAATCACTTATATTTGTATTTCTTGAAAAAATGTTAATTAAAAAAAATAGCTTGTTTCTGTTGCACGAATATTTGTTGTATGAATTCAATTGTTTTTTGCGTTGCATAGTGGGTGTAATTACGTAACATAGAAATAAAAGTTATCTAGATACACTAGTTTTGTTAGACTAATTTTAAAATTTCTAGGTTACATTGAATCAGTTGTGCTAAAAAATAAGTCTAATATTTTGTTTTATGATTTATAATATATCGTTTTATGATTGAGATGATTTTTTAATTGAAATGATAATTTTAACTAAGCCTTTGTGTGAGCTATTTATTTTGCTCTTGTACATAGTCAACTATTATTAATATAGATCTCATGAATTAAGCATTGGCAATTATTATAGGAATTAAACTGTTTTGTAGAGAGCTCGGAGCACCCTGATTATGTCTCGTGAATATTCGCCTGTATGGAGGATCAAGGTTCTTCAAGCTTCATGAACTAATATGTTACACATGAAATGTAGGCAAGTGCAAAATGCTCACTTATTTGGTATGTTCAAATTTTATTAATAACTAAAGTAATCCAAGTAATTGTGCTAATTTACATATTTATTTAATTCATACATATTTGTTAAACTGAAGATTAGCAATTGATTTCTTTTCAATTTATTCTAAATTTAAATTGCATTATGAATTTTTTGACTGATAAATATTTATTTATGAAAATTTTACTTTTAAATCATTTTTCTTGCAGAAATTGAAGGAATTATGACAATCCAATGAAGTTTGACGCTGGATACCAAATTTGTTTTGGAAAAAAAAAATTACAATCGGGTTCTATTTGTTATTTGCAAATGTGTGTATTTTTTATGTCAATCATCCATATTCTTGAATAAAGTTATTTTGAATACTGATTAATGTAAATAATTTTATTTGAAAATGTCTATAACATACATTTGCTTAGATTTCCAAATGCATTTTAATATTTTATTCTTAAATGTTGCTGTAGCTAGAATTCTTGAAAATTGGGTATTGAACTTATTAAAAGTTTCTCAATGCGTGTATTGTTATAGGAGATAAATTCATTATTTGTCATGTGTTACTCAGTTAATTCTTGCTTACTGCAAGTTACTTATTGATAATGTACTATTTTCTCTACTGATGTTTAAATTTTATAAAAGAAACCTTTTTAAAAAAAAGACTTCATGTTATTTCTTTTTTAAATGCATCTCTTAAGTGCATTGGAATTTGTTAGCAGCATTTTAAAAATGGAAAGTAATAAATATTTATAAAAATATTGTTGCATAAAATATTTATTTAAATCTAAATTGAAAATTCTATCTCACATGTAAACCAAATAAAATAATGAATATCATATTAATCTAGATATCCGTCAAATAGTAATACTCTGAAATGTTTTTTCACAAACAGCAAACTTTATGTAAATATTAGAAAATAACAGCTAGTGTACATAGATTATTGGTTAATATGAAAGTATTTTTTGCTTTACAAGTGTATATATTATGATTGATAACAATGCTACCATAAGTTCTTAATTTAATATTCTTGTAAGCAACTTTGAATTTAAATTAAATTTTTCATTTCAATAAACATACATTATTCAAGTTTTCCTTGTTTTGTGACATGATTCCAACATATTAAAAGTAAAGGCAATATTCATTCTATAATGTAGTAATGATTCAAAACCATTGAAAAATATGCAAATTAAGGAAATTTGTTTTAAAAAAATTTGATTTATAATTTATAGTAATTATTACACAATATTAAGTGAAAATATCACATAAGAGAAAAGGCGTAACAGTCTTTAGAAATTCAATTTAATTATCCTTTGTCTTTAATATATTTTTTACTTATTGAATTGCATATAAATTTTAAAAATAGTATGATATATATGAATACTATAGACTGTTTTAAAATACAATTTAAATTTGTAGAAAAATCCTTAAAAAATTACATAATATTAGAGTTAGTTAACATGAAAGTTTTTGATTAATGATAAAAGATTTATTCTTTAATGAAAATGAATTTTTTATTTTTACAGCACAATAAATTGCATATAACATAAAAAATTTATTAAAATACATAATCCATACAACATATGAAGTTGAAACATTGTTCAAAAATAGTAGCATTTTCAAACACATGCTAAGTAATAAATATTTTTAAAAATAAAACATATGTAAGCCAAACAAATATTTCCATACAGTGTAAAATAAAATAATAAACAATGCTAAAAACCTGGATATCCTAATAATATTAAAATATATTTTCAAGAACAAGTTATTTTATATGAAAATAGATAAAATAACATGATTTGTTATTTTCTAATAATTTCCAGCTATACAAAACACAGAAATTAATCTAAAATTTCTGGCAAAACATATGTTTGTAAAAAGCGAACAAGAAGTAATTTTTCAAATTCCAGTAATTTTCATCAAATTCAATAAATTGACAATGGAAAACTTTGTCAGAAGATGTTACAAATGGAATACGTACATACATATCAGAAATTAAATAACTAATTAATCTTAAATTAGTCAAAAAGTAAATAATAAAAAGTATTTTGCACATATTTATAATTACTCTTCTTCAAATGAATATGGAAGAAATTTAATCCAATAACTATAAAAAATGTAATATGTAGAAAAAAAATGGCGGCAAGTAAATGCAATATCTTAATGAATATAACATTTATATAAAAAAAATTCCGAAGTATGTAATTACTATTTGTTTTCGTAACCAAGAAAGAAACAAACGATTCAAATAGACAAATACAATTATTATAATTAATCTTATAATATGATACCGTAAATTATAAACGATAAAACAAATTCCAATACGCAAAATAACACTAATTACTTAGTACCATTACACTAGTTACATATTCCAAACATCGCCAAAAAACGCAATAAGCAAGCAATTGTGGCAACTGCTCTAGTGAGCTAAGAAATTAAAAAAGTATTTTAGAAAAGATACTGAAAGAAATAATATAAAATTCCGAATGTGAAATCTACAGATCATCTTCTTTCCATTTCGTTCAAAAAAAGTTTCAAAAACTTGCAATAGAACTTTGAAAAACTCTGTTGAATTTCGATGTTTTCCCATAGATCAACATTAAACCGGAAGTTCCGGAGGGTATTACTCAATGTTGTTGTTTACAAAGTAGAACTTGTCCATGGATGTGAAACCTGGACTCTAACAAAGACCCAGACAAATCAACTTGTTAGTTTTGAAAGGAAAGTCCCGAGGAAGATCTTTGGGGCTGTGAATGATAACGGAATTTGGAGACACAGGTACAACTTTGAACTCAACAGACTCTTTAAGGGGAAGCTGACATCGTCAACTACATCAAAATATTCCACTTGAGATTCGCGGGACATGTCTGTCGAATAGATCCCTCATCTATGACATCAAGAATTTTTAATTATAAACCCATCTCGAACAGACCCAGAGGGAGACCCAAGCTGAGATGGACTGATTGTGTGGAAGAAGATTTTAAAGTGCTGAAAGTGACCAATTGGAGAACTGTCGCCTCCCGGAGGACAAGATGGAGGGATGTTCTGAAGAAAGCCTTGGCCCACCCCGGGCTGTCGTGCTAAAGAAGAAGAAGAAGTTTGATAAATGGATGCTCTCTTGTTATAACCACAGGAGTTCATTTTAACTTTAAGACATTATTTTTTGGGTTCATTTCTTAGTTCATATTCTAAATTTTGAAACATTAGGTGAAAACGGCTTAGAATAATTTAAAGAAATGGTTATTGGTCTCTCTTGTGTTAATGTAAAGCTATTATAAAAGTTCTTATTAGAGAAATATCCAAATTTTATAAATAATAGTCAAGTTAGAAGAATAACATTCTAATATCCACAATGAAAACAGCCATTTGTCCAGTTCAGCGTAATATTACAGCCCGAATGCAATGTATATCATTGAAATTTCAGACCAAATAAAAATGGCCACCAGCATATGAGTATTAATGTTTTAGTCGAGCCACGTGTTCAAGTCTAGATTTGATTTAAGATCTATAATGTTTTTAAAACCTATCGGAGCTTGAGATCCTCGCAGTGGCATGGTGTAGATAATATAAATGGGGTGCCATCTCTGCCAAGTTTGATTTAATGAGGCGATTTAATGTGCTTTGTATCGGACAGAAGAGACAAATCATCACAATAAGTACGCTCAACACAAAAGAACCTTAGTACAAGTTGAATGTCGCAATATCTCCAACTGCAGGGGACTGTGGAAAAGCTTGTTCTGATGCATGTATTTCCAGAACTCTGAATATAATAATTTTATATACAAATATATTTATAAACCTATTTTACCTTGACATCGCTTTTTGTCTTATATTTATGTTGACTGTTATAATGACAAAAAATATACATATTTTTGTATTTTCAAAGCTCTTTCTTTTCTATGTTGATAAGAGCATTTCTTCTTTTATTTTCAGAGATTTTTAAATTTGTAAGGTTCAAACACGGCACCAAACGGTAATGCGATCGTTATCTTGTCGCCCATGCAACTCTATTGCCATGAATAGATCTAGATATAGAAAAAAAATAATAGGAACAAGCATTTGGAGAAAAATGTCAAATCTTGGTAGTCGAGTGACCATGGTCACAAGCAGGGACCTTTTAATTCATGGGTCAACTGGACCCGGAAACAGAGCCTCCACCTCAGTTGGAGCTTTGTTTCCTTTTCAACTGAGCCTTAATTCGAATAATTTTAACGGTCAAATGTTATTTCCGGTTGTATTCTCCGAGAAACTATAAGAATTTCGAACTAAAAGTCAGCTGGCAACAGTTGCAAGACTATATTACTATGTGATGACCATCGTCCATGTATTATCCTAGGTCTACCACCATATACCAAAAGTCCTTAAGTCAAAGAACGATCAATCCAATTTAAGCTATTGCAAGTCCAGTGGTGTAATGGAGAGCATTAAGGATACCCTGAAAAGTCAAGTTTTGGGCCCCAAAACTGATTTTACAAAGGATACGTACTTCGCGTCAGTCAGGCTTTGAGCTCACTGGAATCCGCCCACCTCCCGCAATTTACGAGTGGCGCGGGTGTTCGTTAAGCTACTGTGTAAGCCATGTACATTTGTTTGTTTCAGGTTACTGTTTGTACGAGTATTTGACAACGTATGCTATGTACTATCTACTTTTAAGGGTCATAGGAGGAGCCTGCATTTATGTAGGGGCCCAAGATTTTAACAAGTCTTATGACGTCCCTGGTCAGGAACTCGTGGCCGGCATTGTTTTAGTCGAGTCGTGGATTGGAGTCTTGGTGCTACTTTAGAACAATCGTGTAGAAGTACTCCTGTACATTAACCCATCGAGGTTAATTTTAACTTGGAAATGGTGAGGAAGTCTGGAGGGTGAGAGGTCAGCTCAAGTATCGCCTTTGTTACTAGAACATGGCTCAAGATTACGAGGTCAGTAGCCAACAGTCCTCGTGTTACTTCTGAGTTCGACATTAATAAGCAGTCAACCACTCAATATTAGTATAGTTCAAAAATTATTACATTTTTTTTGGAAAAAAATTTCAAAATATTTTAACTGCCAACAAATAATGTCGAATAATATTTAATTAGCAGATTTCAATAACTTATTATTTCTGTTTTTGCTATCCTGCTACTTTTTGGTCGTTATTTAAAAAAATTTACTTCTCGCATAATGGACCATGTTATATTCCGTTTGATTCATATTCATATTGTTTTACTGCTTTTTATATGTTTGTGTTCCCTCTTTTCTGCTACTTTATGAAAAAATATTATTTTTCTGCCAATAATATAGAGAAAAAAGTGGAAGGCTAGCCCGATAAAATACGTTTAATCTTACAGTTCTGTTTTAAGCCTGAACTTGCTAAATTATATGTTGGAATTCAGTCGGCTGAGGGCGTGGTTGGTTTGTCACTGGCCTTTTGCACCCAAGCTTGCGGATTCGAACCCGGCGCAAGTCGATGGATTTTCATGATGCGGAAAATCGACAGTGGCCATGTCGTATGATTGCTCGGCATGTAAAAGATCGCTAGAGTTTTTGTTTGACTTGGGTGTTCTCGGCAAAATCAAATTCTAGTACAGGTTCGCATCGTCAGAGCTAAAGGTGTTTCCCTCTGAAGAGGCACCTTTACCCAAAAATTACCTGCGGCGATTGATATCCGCCTATATGGTGACGCATTAAAAAGACATACCAGCTTCCGGGGAATGTACTAGGTCTGCAATAGTAAAACACTAATCCGCAGTCCCATTAGAAATAAAAAAATGTTGGAATTCTTACTCTTCTTCATACTATATTTCTCATATTCTGGAATAATGAATTTTCTTAATTTATTTTTGTCATTAGGTTAAGATTTCTAATAGTAATTATAACATATTGAAACAAAAACTGCTGTTTGTAAAAAAGGCAACATCATAAAGGAATCATCAGAATTAAGTGAAATTTAATGCACAAACGACTTGTATTAGTACAAATAAATGACGAAATTTTCAAAGCAAAAAAAAACAAAAAACAAAACAATATTAAGTGTCCGAAATCAGTATTTGATGTAACCGCCACGCACCGCAATAAGTGCTGCTATACGACGTGGCATGGAGTCAAACAGATGTTAAATGTCTGCTTGTGGAAGAGAATCCCATATTGCTTGTATGCGCAGCAAAAATTCGTCTTTTGAAGCTGCAGGACGCGGATCACGAGCGAGACGCCGACGAACCAAATCCTAAACGTGCTCAATAGGAGATATATCCTTCGAATAAGCAGGCCAAGGAAGAAGTTGCATGTGTTGGGGTGAACAGAAGTCTCGAAATGTTTTTGCAACATGTGGGCGTGCGTTATCCTGCTGAAAGATAGCTCCAGGGATGCCTTGAAGGAAGAGAACGACTTCAGGCAGTAGCACTTCACGGACGTACCTGCTTCTATTGAGATTACCCTCAATTCGTAGAAAATTGGATCATCTGTGATACGAAATCGCACCCTAAACCATAACTCCGGGTGTTAGGCCACTATGTCGTTTGATAACACACTCTGGAATATAGCGTTCACCGGCATAGCATCTAACACGAATGCGGCGATCATACTCCCACAAATTGAAGCATGATTAATCTAAAATGACAACTTGGTGCCAATCAGCTTGCCAGGCTCTTTGCTCATGAGCCCATTGCAGACGCAGCAGTCGATGGTTTGCCGTGAGCGGGATCCTGTATAAAGGCACCATTGCTCGTAATACACAGTGCAGCAGACGTCGACGAATTGACGAAGCCGACATTAGTACACCTGCAGCAGTAGACCAACGTGCTGCCAACTGCCTGGAGGAAGCTGTACGGTCATTCACCACTATGCGGAGCAGGTGTCGATTGTCGAGCACTTACGTCACCTTCCGTCAGCCACTGCCAGTTTTTTGAGTTGTTCAGTGCTCGTCAGTCCACTGCTTCCAAACTCGCATCACCGTGGAACTGTTCCGCTGCACACGAGCTCCTATTGCGCGATAGGAAAATCCTCCTTCTCTAAGGCTGATAATCCTCCCCCGTCCAAACTCCGTAAGTTGTTGAAATTTCTCCTTATTTCGTCGTGGAGGCATACTTAGGTCTCACTAAACGTTCGCCACTAACAAATAATCATTAACTATTTCCAACGTCCCACTAGTTTTTGAGTGTGGTATAGTAAAGTATGTTGCAAATTGTTTTTCCAAATTTATGTTTAAACTAGCTGGTATACCCGTTCTTCGCGCGGGGAAATTGAAAAATTAAACAATACAGATTGAAGGATAAAGAAGTTTTGAATCAGTTAATTTTGCGTGAATTGCAAATTAAACAAAAAAAAAAAGCTTTTTGCATACCTCAGCTGAACAAAAAAACCTTATTTGTTAAATTTTATGTCGGAAGGTCTAATAGCTGATCAAAATTATTTCTTTTTTATTTATAACGTCCCGTAACTCTCTTGTGGGTTGATTTTTGAAAGCACCTTTCTAAGCTGATCTCTGCTCAGCAAAAGTAACACATTGTTTCAAATTTTGTGTAATGAACGCTTAAAATAGCGTAAATAATTTATATCTGGATGTCTAATACGTTAATATTACTTTCTGTTGTATTTATATTTTATGTTAAAATTATAATTTTCGCAATCAACGCCGTTCCTTGCATTATAATGGCGATTCAATGGAAACATAACGAAATGTTGGTGATAGAGCCAAATTGGCATCATTTTTCGTTACCACTTTGGCAACTTGGCTATTCATTGAACGGTGCAGAAGTTGATATGCTGTAGCGCCACCTGGTGCAGAGCTGCAACAAAGAGGATAGCACACAAACCTTCTCCACAAAATTACATAAACATGCCATTTTTCATAGAGATCGGTTGAATGGTGTTAGAGTGAAGCGATTTTATGCATACAAACATCTATTTTTATATACAGTCGACTCTCGATAATACGAACCTCTCAATAATTCGAAGTATGTGTTCAGTCCCTAGAAAAACTCTTGATATTTCGAACTAAAACAAAACGTTTGGGTACACTCAATATTTCGAAGAAAAATCTGTGGCTAGCCAGACTACAACACGCTAGAATTCGAAGTTATCTTATAAAATTTTTGACAATTCGAACATTCATTGTCATCTGCAGTCCTGTAATAAACAGGTTGGAGCTTACACGTTTTGCATTGTGTTGTCTCTGCGTTTGTCCCCTGTAACGTTTGCCCCTTTGATGATCTTCTGTCTGCTACTTCTTCTGGGTGTTTTCCGATTCCTCAGGCGAAAAGACACTTTTATTGTTTTCATTCCTTTAAGTGGACAATAGACTAATCGCACTTATTGTCAGCCGTCCATATTTTTCGTTTAACACGTGGCCTTGCTACACTTGCTTCTCTATTGAGAAGAGATACGTAGGATTGTGTATGAATATATTGAATGTATTCTTAAATACAGGACTTTTAACTTCTGTAAAATATTTATACTGTATAATACGTAGTTTTTAAAAATACTTTAAAATAATTTTTTACATATGTACAATTGTTGTTTTATTACATAGTTTCAAATTTAAATATGTTAGAAAAAAATTTCTCTTCGTGTATTTTGGGAATTTTTTCTACCCTCTTGATAATACGAACTCTTCATAATTTGAAGTTTTTCATTGGTCCCTCCAACTTCGAATTATCGAGAGACGGCTGTATATATATGTATCAATAAAATGACACAAGTACTAGACTCGCATAACTTAAAATATATATTTGACGTTCACGGTGAGGTTATGAAACTATCACTTTTAAAATTAAGAAACAAAAAAGGTCCTTTAAGGTATTCGACTACTAGCGACAACATTTTTTTTAAAAAAAATTGAGAGATGGGGATTTTTTTGTTGTTTTTAGATTTAATTAGATATTTCAAGAAAAATATGCTAAAATTAAAAAGAGAAAAAAGAAACTCTATTATTACTAAAATGGGAAAAAATGGGTAAAAATTGACAAAAAAAAAACAAAATAAAATTAAAAAAAACCCCACATAAATGCGGTCTATTCTGTACCAAAAGTTTATGAATAAATTTTTAATGTTTCTAGTTTGATGTGTTGCTATGTTATTCACTTTTGAAATGACTTTCAGGATAAGAAATATTTTAATTTTTACAAAAACTAGAGCACTTTATCTTAGTTATTATATGAAATTGTGCAAAAAAAAAAAAAAAAAACAGTGATTATGTATACATAAGGAACTGTAAATTTTGTAATAACACTATGGTTGATAAATCTAAAAGTTAAAACACTTCTACTATTATACAGAAAAAAAATATACAAAAAATTTTTAGTTAATTAATTTCAAAATTTTTTGAGCATTTTCAGATAAAAAAAGTACATTTCGAGAAAAGCGCGTTTTAAAGTATGACATCTTGCTTAAAGTAATGGCATCTGCTTTTAGTCAAGGCATAGTCAAGTGACGAGGACGACATCTGAGCTGGTACCTAACTACCACACAACACCAATGAGCAAGATCGATATAAAGTGCGCCGTCAGTGCCGCTGATAAGCAAGAAAACTTTTTCTATTGCGCTATTGCCGGCTCTGCCACGAATTTTGCTATCAAATGAAGAATGTGTGTAAAAAGTAAACATCAATGGACAATGAACCAACACACCGTACATTAACATTCTATTTTTCTTAAATTATGCTATGTTGTCGGGAAGTAGGGACCTGTTTTGATTTTTCGATGACTGTTTAAAAATAAGCATATTTATTCGACTTCTTATAAGTCTTATTTAGAGAAACTCGTAAAATTTTTTGCTTGTTTGATGGAATTATATGCGGCCTATAGCCGTTCCTAGATTAGGCCACCCGCGAGCGCTGCACCCTGTTAGGATCGGCCTATTGTTATTGTTGGTTTTATAAATATCACGTTGTGACGGATCTGTACGCGGTTCTACTAATCCATTCAATTCTCTTTAAGGAAAATATTTATTTCAACCCATTTTCATCGAGTAAGGAAACGTGATTATCTAAATGAGGTATATTATATAAATTCTGTTTTCGCGAGTTGAGGAGGGGGACACGTAGTTGTTGGCCCGCTGAAGTTGATACGTTGGAGTGTGCAATTAAGAGTTAATATAAAGTCTGCGAATTAGTCATTAGTTAAAGATTACAGAGCGTTGAACCAACGACAGTGATTAAGCCAAAGAGATCACCTGCAAGTTTCCAGTGTAGGATCCGATGCATAAAATGTTCAGATACTGTGCGTTTGATTAAGTAGAAGCTAGTTTATTAGTGTGCGACGTAGTTATATTTGAGCTTATTTAAGCTGTCTTAGATTCAGTTGAGGGTCTGTCGTAGTATCCCCGTGTTATAGAATCTCACCTTCGCACTCTACTAAATATCATATACTTTAATTAAAATTGTATTGTGTCTAATTAATAATTGGAATCAATAAATTGATTAGATTGAAATCATGTCTGTGGAGATTATTCTGTTTCTCCCACACCTCTAGCCGGGTTTACAGGTAGACAAGAGGGTTCAGATGTAAGTAGGAACCAAACGCTACCACAACGTGATCATGAATTCAGTCCTTTCAAAATATAGCAAGATCAAACAATCCAGCTGTATGAATTAGAGCATTTCCCCTTTTGCTCACATGACTGTTACGTGATTGTGAATCGAGTCCATTACATGACAAATGTAATTAAAATCTAAAATATAATGAAATTTTGTATTAATGAAGATGACATCTGATAATGATAAAAGCTATTTATTCAGGTAACAACTGTATAAAAACAAGAATTGTACCACAATTCTCTAATATGATTATACAACATAGATATTACAAAAAATTTATTTTATTTATCCTAAACAAAGATTATAATACAGAAAACATAATAAAGTATCTTTTCAAAAAGAAATGACTATGAAAATATTGGATAAGACAGAGCTGAGTTTAACTCACATTAACAAAACTTATATTCAGTCTTTGATACAATGGAAGAACTACCTTTCATATCTATATACATACTACCTGTTAACACATTTTGTTATTTTCGTGAAAAGGCACATGCAAAATTTTAATGACACAAATTGTACTTCAAATTATTTTTTTGTATACAACAAAAATATTCTTCAGATTTGTGAGGTAAGATTTTAGCAAAATAAAAAAGCTTTGTATATAACCAGGGAAATTGCTACTTTTTTTTTACATTCCAAAGTTAACCACATTCAACGACAGTAATACATGTCATCTTTACATTATCGTTTCAGTATAGCAATACCTGAATATCAGATAAGGGAGCTTGAAAAATTGAGCATAATCACAACATGATTATAATGGACATTTTTTACTGCTGATCACACAGTTCTTGCCATGTAAATAAAATTTTGGGAAAAACAAAAATCGCAATAAAATTATAAACTGAACTGAACTAATATTCAATATTCCTAATGAAGCACGCTTTCAGATCATCTAAACAATCTATTTACATTCTTATATATATTATATTTTTCATTAGACTAGATAATTACTATAAATAAATTTCGAAGAAGCAAAAATAACATTTTTACTTCACTAGAAGAATTTCTTCGTTCGAATGAACTATCATTGTATTCAATATTATTCCAAACATCATAGTAAGAAATTAAGCTCAGTTATCAAGATAAAATGATATTATAAATAGACTCCGAAGTGCTCTAAACAGTAATTGCCGATATTTTCATACTGTTCAAAATCAGCATAATTATTTACTAGGTCTCATAATGCTTATAAAATTCTGTTTAAAAATTAAAAATAAATTTTACACTAATTGTACAGCGAACAAACGCCTTTTATAGTCACTTAAATTTGGTTTCGAAGCATGAAAAATTAGACAATGAGCATGAATCTATAAAATATCCGATAAAAAAAAATACACATGACAATGATAACATACAATTTAGAAACAATGTATATTAATTAATATAACATAGAATTATCACATGAAAGGGATTAACACAAAAAAAGAGAGTAAAAAAAAATCTTCGAATTTTCAATTCAAAATAATTGTTAACATTCAACAATTTTTTTTTATAATACTTAAGTTTAAAAAAGAAAGTAATGTTCGCAGCCTATAAAAAGTAACAATCAGCATTTCAAGCTTTTAACTTTTACTTTTGTAATGAATGGTTACAAAATTAAATTACAATTTAGCTTAATGCTAGTATTATTGAAAGATTTAATATATAAAATATAATTTTTATACAAAAATTTACATTATTAATTTACATACATTAGTAACTTGTTATTAAAAATGATAAAAGTAATGTTGTGTGTGTTTAAAAATATTTAAACAGGTTAAGATATTCAGACCAAGTCTTAATCATGCAGTTTATGTGTATCTATGATAAAGTTCAAGTAAACAAATTAACAGAAAACGAAACAGCAGCAAAAGAGATTTATTGTAGACAGTGGCGTAACAGAGATTTATTGTAGACAGGACCCTTACAAAGTCAGATTTTGAGCCCCAAGCGGTACTTGGCGTCAGTCAGGTTTTAGGCCCATTAAAATCCTAGCCCCCTCCCCCGGGGGATGCGGAGGTTCCTGGTGTGTACGTTACGCCACTGATTGTAGGATATAATAATATTATTAAGAAAAAGATATTCCGCAATATACCCGTAAATTTAAAAGTAAGAAAATAATATATATTTTCTAATTCTTTTGCTTAGTGTTTATCAAAAGCATATAGTTTTAAATAGAATTTAAATATAAGTGAATTAATACATATCTCTTCCCAATCCTTTAGTTGCTGAAATCATTTAATCAAATACTGAGCAATTATTTAAGAGAAAACCTGAGGTAAGTAAATGAAAGATACTGGCATTTTTACATCCCTAAGTAAAAAATTATTAATTTCTCTTCTGCGATTCACAATTTTCAGAGAAATCATCGAAACATAAGAGATTTACAAAAAACTCCAACAGGAATCATCGCCATGGAATCTTCGTCTGAATGCCTCCACTTATTGATATAATATGCAAAGATAGCGAGAATGAAAGGCATCAAAAACTCATTGCTCATGAGTTGTTGAGACTTGGCCCCGTTGCAGAGATCTCCTTGACAAAAGCACATGTAAACATGCTTCCGGTCAATGATGGTGTCCGAACATCGCTCCTCTCCGTCCGCAGGTGGACGTTGGACACACATTCTTTCGGTAGCAATGTCGAAATCTGCAGGAAATCAATATAAAAACATTAATAGAACAATCTATAACAAATGTAGGTCAATGTTGAAGATTATGGTTTTGTGTGGACATCGTTTGAAATATAAAACAAAGCGTTTATCATTGGAAATAATTTCTTACAATACTTTTGAATACATTACAATACTTTTGAAAATTTGAAATTTTATTTGGGGCTTGTGTTGAAAACGTATTATTATAGAAGTGAAAACTTCTTTAGCGGCGTTGGGCACTTTTTGGTAGGGGAAAATCTTATGGGTTCGCGTCAGCGACATGCTCTGACTGGGGCACGCGTAGTGTGCTGTTCGCTTTAGACACTCTTTGGATGGGTGAAATCTCGTGCTTTCGCGTCACCGACATGCTTATATCAGAATATCTGCAGCTATACAGCTGACGTATAGTGCTGTGTACACCTTATAAGTGAAATTGAATGGATTTAGTGAAAATTTCAATGTGTATATACTGTGCATTGTTAAAATAGCGTTTTTGTTTGATTATTATTTGAATCGTTTAATTGAAGAATCGTTTCCAGTACAATAGTGAGTACTAAATAAATATACTAATATTTTTAAGATAAAAAATAAATAACAGAAAATTATTTTAAATACTCGCATTTATGTCGGCGTATGAAAATTTTATATTATTTAAAGTTATTTTAAATCTTCGTATTTATTCTGGTGTTTGAAAATTTTGTATTATTTATTTTCTAATATTTAACCTTTGCAATGCATCACGCAATCCGGATTAGTATTTCACAGTGGCTTAGACGTTTTCTTACTACCGTGGTAAAACAGACTTCTAGTTGTTCAATCATAATTTTATCGTGGATTTTGAAATTAAAAATTTTATAAAATTTAATAATAATTCTCAAGATTAATGTGTTGAAATTTAAAATATGGTAATTAATGCAAAATTATTGTTTATTACCTTATATTATTAAAATATTTAGTTTAAAATAATGAAAATGGCTCTGACTTTAATTTCACTATATTAATTGTTATTTCAATTGAATTGCATTTATATTTTGTCATGAGCTTGTACAGCCCGTAATATATTTGAATAATAAAAAACCATATAAACATGCATTTAGTTGTTGCTCGGAGTGTCAATAAAGTGAAAACCAGATTGATGTTGATAATTTTAATTCAAACATTATGAAATTTCAAATTTTAATACTAAAAGTTCTAAGTTTTCACTTCTATCGGTAGTCTCTATAACTGCCAATTTTTTATTTATTTATTTATTCTTAGAATGAAAACGTTAGCTATAAAATTGTATGTTTCTTTTTTCTGTAAATGGCAAAAAGTGAATAAAAATTCGCTATTATTTGTGAATGGCAACATTTAAAAAGTTCGTTCGAATGTTATAAAAAAGAGATGTTGGAATAAAGTTTCGCGATGATCTTGAAACGATTATCTATCTCTTTAGTTGAAATTATTATTCTCCATAATTGGTACGAGTTTTAATTAAAATTACTTCTATTCTTAGAAGTGTGGAAAGTAAATAATTTGGCGAACGTAAAATTATTATTTTGGAAAGCTAAGAAAATTAGCTTATATTTTCTTTGGGAAGTTTTAATAGCTTGTATAAAATTTGCCATGTTTATGTTCTTTAAATTGTTCATTTAAAAAATTTTTTGCGCAAAATATACATACCTATAGTTGTACAACATTACAATAAAATTATGTAAAGAAATATAAAAAATAAAACAAGTCCACTACAATTTTCGATTTTATTTCTAGAAATACTGCATTTTCAATATCTCTATTTGAAAATGGTGCTATTTGAAATTTAAAGGCTATGATAATCTATGTATGTTTTAAAAAAGATTTTCAGTTGAATTTTTGCATTTTGTTTAGTAATGAGCTAAATTCATGTGACGTCATAGTCGTATGATAAAGGCAATAACCCGTTTCAGGTCAGTTAAAGGACTCCGCTGTTGCCAACTTTTGCTTTTTACAGAAACTATCTTTTAAAAAGTACATATTTGTCAACATTAATAACGCATATAGGTAAATAAAATACACGATTTAAAAGTATAATATAAGAATTTTTTTTTTGTGATATTGAAAACATTTTGAAGAATTTCAATACCTGAATATTTTTACTAAATTATCAAATACGCGAACTTGTATCTATTTTACAACTATAAATACAAGTGTAATGTCAGTTTTGAGTCTAATGAAGAACACGTGATTTCATTTATCACGTGACTCTCATGAATTTGGGTCATTAGTATAAAATGCTAATAATTAAAATCATTAATTAAAATTTTCACTAGCAGGAACTCAGGCAAATCGCAGTTAACGCACAAATAAATTCCGATCTTGACTGCACTGTCTTAGAACTGACTCGACCTTTATTTCAAAGGAAGGTTCTTTATATAACTTCGTGGTAATTTTTAGAAGGATCGATCCCAGAGCCTTCTCGATGATTCCTTGATGATATCGTATTTCTTATAAAAAATTTTCGCTATAAAGTCATCAACCACGTAAACTTCATCACATCTTTCATGGTTGGCAAAATCTTATTTTTGAAGTTCCAGCTGAAAAGTGAACTTTGCCTGTAAATCTCAATTTTCTACCAAGGAGAGTGTTGTGCGGGGAAAATAACATGTGTGGTGGGTTTTAAAACTATAAATCCGTTGCACATCGTAAAAATTACACCCAAAAGCACTCAAATCTTTCATATGGAAAGTTTTAGCAAATACTTTCATCAATAATAATAATAATAATCTCATTAAGTAATTCAGAAAAAAACTTTCATTAACTAGATGGAAGAGTCATTTAGACTTTTTCCTGCTTCGTTATAATTAATTTGCAATGATAGAATAAAGCATAAAATAGCGATGATTAAGTTAAGGAATTTCAATTATTATTTTTTTTTCGTACGTTTGTTTTACAAAGCTCATAATTTATTGTTAAGAGTTATTATTTATTTACTTCGTTTTAATCGTTTACTTCATATATTGAAATAACTTTTTTCTGTGTTATGCTGCTTAAAATATAAAATAGTCTTCTGATATTTTTAGGAATCATAAGTAAAAGAACAACAGCAAAAAACAGTTAAGATGAAAATAAAAATGGATTAGAACTACTATGTTTGTTTGTTTGTTTAAAAAAAAAAACATAGTAGAGATGATACAAATCACATTCATAAAAAATAACTAAACATTGTTCGAAAGAAACTTGTAACAATACTTTCAGTAATTGGAAACCAAGTCTTGCTGAAGTATAAATAACTAAAGAACATAATAACGATGACAGAAATATAGCTCGGAATAATTCCAACATAATTCGATAAGTTTGAAAGAATAATATTTGGTACAAAAATACTACAGTTCAATACATAATATATATATATTCGAACTATTTTTCTTGCAAAACTTGGACGTGTTAGGTAATAGCAAAAAGAATAGTTAGACTAAAACATATTTTTGAAAAAAAGGGGAAAAAAAGAAAGAAAAGTACCACGCAATAAGAAATAATATAAAGTGAAAGTAGAAAAGGAAATATGAGAAAAGCAAATTGAGGTATGTGATATTAATCTAAAATCGAAGAAAATATAAAAATAATTTAAAGGAAAATATAAATATAACATAATTCGAAGTAATAAAAATAGTTTTTAATTTAAAATGACAAAAACAAATGTATCTATGAAATATATATTTTATTATTAATGTCTCAAATTATTGACAAAAAAATAAAACTTGTGATTTACGTCTAAGAAAGTATAGTTTTCTTGAGAGACATTTTAACAAAATTCAGCTGAATTTATCCTTTAGTAAATGCACACGTTTTAAATTAACTAACTCAATCAGAAAATATAAAACGTTTTACATATAAATAAAGAGTGCTAAACATCAAGAAATGTAAATACATTTAAGAAGTATGTTATTTTAATTGAGAAAGAAATGAGCAAATATTTAACATATACCACGGGTCGAACCTGTACCATTCAATTTCAACTAGAGTCCATTAATTTATTTTCAAAAAGGGTTTTGATTACTGTTATGATTGCAATGCCACCTGATCGGCAGTGCGAGATCGAGGCCTACGATATCTATCATGGCAAGAGGCTGGTTTTGTATGCCTGCCGTTAGCCGTAGCTTTGAGTACCACATGCAGGTGACAGTATTATAATGCTAGGTTCCACCCCAATTTTGAGGGAGAACGCACTGGGGTGGCAAGGGGCTTCCCAACTCTCTTCCCCTTCCACCAACCTCACGAAAGGACTCGCGACTTGACAGCTATTTGGATTCTTGGAAATTCTGAAAAGCATTATTACGATAAACCCTAATGTACTTATTTTTTAACTAAAAAAGAAAAAAAAATGAACATCAAATAAAAATAAATAAATAAAATCTTAAAATTATAAAAATAAATTAACTCTGATATTAAATGCTTGACAAAAAATAAGGATTAACTGATCTCAAGTTTTATTATTTTTTAATTATCTCAGCGCAACAGACGCCTAACAATAACTATTAATCATACAATGAATTAATCTTTTGAAGTTATCTTATTAATTATTTGATTTTCATTGAAAACTCGACAGTAAAATCATTGACCGGATTAAAAAATGCAGAAAATCTGTCAAGTAATACTACTTCAAATCCGCAATAACTCTGACCTTAACCTTGTTCATTCAGAAAGGATTTTCAAAGCTTCAAAATTTGTAATTACTTTTTAAATGCTCTGATTATTATGTGAAAATTGGATTTCTTTTACTTAATAACGAAAACCGTTCTTTAATCTAACGAAATGCTTCAATAACAATACTTTTTCTGTGGTATTTAGCTGTTCTAAAGAGAAAAAAAGAATTATTTTGTTGGATTACAATAAAAACAATCGAAGATTAAAAGGTGTATTTCATGAATGAATAAATGTACAGAATAAAAAAAAAGGGGAAATGAACTGTGATATATATCTATATACAAAATAAAAATGAGAGATAATTAGGGACAATATTAATATTTAAGGTGATTGGTGATTCGGAAAAGTAATTTTGAAAAAGTGTATAAATTAATAGTTTTTTTTATTATTGTTGCTTGAATTAGAATATACATATAAAATTGTTGTAAGGATATTATCTCAAGAAAAAAATTATTTAAATGCAATTTTTTGGCAAACAATGAAGAAAAATTGCATATTTTCAAAACATTCACCTTTTATGGAAAATTTTTTCTCAAAAGGCTCACTTGGCTTTGAAATACCCTCGGAATAGCCTATGACATGAGCCAATGTTGCTTATCTCTTCGCTACTTTCAGCCTCCTCCCTTACAAACGTCACACAAAAATATCTCGTTTCTCATCAGTTGACTTGGAATTCGGGGACGAATACATCGCAGTGAGAATAAAAATGAGTTTGGATCTCGAGTTTTTTTCCCTTCTGTTTTAGAAGAGCCTTTTTTTACGAGCACATTGATAAAGACCTCAGGGGGAAGCAACTTGCTATTTGCTTAAAATGAAGATGGAGCTTCTTAAGGCTGTTGATTAAAATAGAAGACGAAAACGGAAATCTGCAAAGATTTTGGTATTGCTAAATTTTGTGTTACATTTCATAACTTCTTGTGAAAGTTTTTGTTTCGTTGATTTTTATTATATAAATACATTTTTGTATTTATATCTATATACTCTAACAAACAAAATTTTGTGTTGAATACATATTTTTTTTTTTTTTTTGCAATATATTTTAACACAAAAAAATATTTCAGTCCTCCTCAGTTTCGTGTTAAACGATTTTCACTATAATTTGAAGTAGATTTATTCATATTTTATTATGAATAATTATTTAACAAAAAAACAAAAACAAAAAAAAAACACCCGGTATTATTTTAATTGTTAATAACTCTAAAAATAATGCGAATTTTTTCAAAAGTTCAATTTCTGTCTGTAGAGAAATCCTAGTTATACGCAATCAAGGTATTATTATTATTATAGAAGCCTTTTTCATAAAAGGAAAATATTTAGAAAATATGTCATTCGTTCTAAATTTTGTTGGCGAAAAATTGTATTTAAATAGTTTCTTCTTGTATTAACATTCTTAAGACAATTTTATATGCGTAAGCGCGGCCTATTTGGCACCGCTCCTTCACCGTCTTGCCTACCTAAGGGTGCGGGGAGAAACAAGGTATCACCAGAAACTTCCACAATACCTATTATTTTATTACTATTCAAACACACTTAATCAATCACAAGTGAAACTACAAAAGGAGACCCAAGGAGTTATATATAAAGAGAGCAATCTATTCTAAGTGAACAACTCTAAGTAAACACGTCTAAGTGAACAAGCGCAAGTGATCTGATTAACTAAATCTGATTCAATCTGTCTTATATCTTTAATCCACTAATTTACATCTTAGCAACTCCTTCCTTAACTCGCGCTGTGTTTACGAAATACTCAATGAAATATTTGCACCTACGAATCACAGAAACAGCTCTCCTGCTCCTTCTATTCTTACATCTACAAAACTTAGGCTTTATACAGTCGAACTAATTTAAATATCAAGGTTTCTTCTTGAGAGGCTGTGAATTAACGCGAATGCTGGCCTCAAAGTTTCCCCAAGAGGATTAGGAATAAGGTCGTGTATTATATTCTAATTCAACTGACACTGAATATTAAAAAAAATTAATTTGCATGCTTTTGGAAATTCCTGGTTCCGAACGCAGTCAATAACCACAAATAGATGCACTAATCCAGGCATGAAAAGAAAATTAGAATTTTCCTGTGATTACCATTATGTTCTCGAATAAAAAATGTCCAGTTACCAGGATCCTTGAAGGGATGAAAAAATGGAAATAAAACTCGACAAATAATGCACAGACTTTCGGTTTAGTACAGTAGAACATCGCTTATCTGAATCCATTGGGACCGAACACAGTTCGGATAACCGAATGCGATCGACGCAGTAGAACATGAAGCAGGACACAATACGAATATTGAAAATCATCCTATGCGGGAAACGTGCTGGAAGAAAAAGCAAAATAGGTGCAAAATGTCGCAAATTTAACTTTAGTGTGGAAAATAATCCCTTACTTTTCGCTGTACCATTGAACACCTTTGTTTTTTCGCTGCAAGGTCTCTGATTCTCTTCAGCAGCAGTAGTTGAGTAGGACTGCACTCTGATTGTTGTTCGAACTGATTGTTGAACTCAACAAAATAGCACGTATACACCCCCTCGCGTGGAAACAAACAGACCTACTATTCCGCGCGGATGTTTACCAAATCACACAAATGAAATTCTAGAAATATCCCTCATCTTGGGTTTTCCCGTCACTTCTGGCCTCACGCGAAATACCTGTTGAGCATTGCACTATTCGTGAACGTATCCGGATATGTGACGTTCGGAGAAACGATGCTCTACTGTAATAGAATTACACGAAGGCTTAAGAATCCTGATAGAAAGTTACAGTTTATATGTTTTGAAAAGTTAAATTGTAACCAACGGTTATATTTATTGTTGTAATAACTGATAGATGGCGCCACCAGATTAGAGTACTAACACGGTTTCTTTCTGGTGGGGAAACCGGTAGTTGAGTAATTAAGACTGGAGTACACTGGGGTGACCATCACGCGGGAATTGTTCCCCAAGGTTATTTCTGCCTTTATTGTTAATGCAACCTGGAGCTGTGTGGATTGAGCTGTAGACGTGTCTCTATGTGTAATAAAAGAACCTTATTTAACCCTGAGATGAATTGATACCATCGAATGAGTTACAAATTCATCCCAGCGAGTTACAAAATAATATTTACACATTTTCCCTCAAGTTATTAGAAGGTCAACTTTTGTAATGAGTTGCAGTTTGTATTTGATTCTGGAATTACAAATTATCTCCTTTAAAATTAATTTCATCACTCCTATTTTGAAATCAGACGCATCCAATTGTCACATGGGCCTGTAGGCAATTGAACTGTCGAAATTAATCGGAAGTTTTCAAGTAAATTTCAAAACAGAAATGATTGCAAAGTCAAAATAAATTGATATTTCAACAATCGATAGAAATTAAAGGAGTATCATAATTATAATTGCATGACCGGATAATTTTAATTTCTTTTGCATTAATGTATAATCAAGAAAAATCCTGTTTTTTGTGGAAAATTTACCAGCCTAACGGCAAATATAATTTTAACTGTAACTTTAGTTCTTTAAAAAGTATCACGTTGTCCAGTTTTGTTGCGAGATGATGCAATATTGCAACAGCCATCAGATCTGACCAATCAGCGTGCTAAACCATGTGGAAAAAGGAAATTCTCGAAATTTCAGGGATGGAGTGTATAAGCGATAGAATCATTTAGAAAGAAAAGTTTTTTTAGCTGTTAAATGTGACTTAAATTTAAATTCATTTAATATTATAAACACCTACAATATTTTGGATAAATAGGACATGAAAAAACATATTCACTCTCAGAAATTGGAATCAAATCTACACCGACAGAGTGGACTACAATCTGAATGTCGAGCCTTAGATTGCTCGACCCTCCTGAGCTTCTTAACCTGATCTTCCCCACAAACATGATGACAACGTAGAACACGAATTTTTAACATCAAAATATGGGCTTAAGAGTTCCCAGAACTCAGGTGCCCAGAAAATTTGTCACAGTCACAATGAGAAGAACAATTTTGTCTATCATAACTTATTAGCGTGTGTTTTATTGTTGCTGAAGCCCAGTGGCTGACCCCGCCGCAAGTCCGGGATTCAAATCAAGGGCTATCAATTCAGTCTTTCATCCCTGCTGTGATCGATAAATGAGTACTAAGCTTGCTTGGGAATTAGACACTGGGGGTTTCACGTCAGAACTGACCATCTGACCGGAACATTTGCACTTGCACCTTTGCACCCAAGGTCACGAAAACTGTGTTGGGCACAGTAAATTTTGGCTCTCATGGGTTCTTGCGCCACTGGTTTTTTTTATTGTTGCTATTATGCATGCATGTACGCTTATGTACATGCATTCCTGTCATCAAGAATTAAAAATAAATTCAAAATTTTAATCAGCATGGCTAAAAGTAAATACATTGAATTTAAATTTCTAAAAATTTAAAGCGTTTTTAATTGAAATGTTATAAATATATATTTATATGTATATGAAATGAAGACGAATTTGGGCGAAGAATTTTGTAGCGTGGCCGGGATTTTTTTTTTTTTTTTGCATGTAGATTTGTTGAGGTTTGTTTAGGGTTGTGTCTTGATAGAAAGCTTCTTCACTGTAAGTTCCCTCTTTCTTTTATTGAACATCACCAAAAAAAAAAAAGTGCAATCACATTAACATAATTTACGGAGTTTCACACACACAAAGCAGAAGCAACACTTAGCAGGGATGCGGACACATTGTTTACAAACAGACAAAGCACACACACAGAGAGAGAGAGAGAGCAAGCGACTGCTCCGAGCTTTTTATACTGGCGGTGAAGGACGTACGATTCTTTTGTAACAGGAGTCGTGATTGGATGCAAATGCGCGCTTGCAATTAGATTAAGATTAAGATTATAAATCTCTTGTGCCAAAGAATTAGAAAATAATTTAACGGAGTAAAGTCAAAGAGTTAGAAGAAATCATTACATATATATATCAACAATGAATGAAAAACGAAACGATGTCATTGCATATACCATCTGTTTCGCCTTCTGTGATTTTAGCACACCATCCTGAAGCACACGGGACAGCCTCTACGCCTCTTATATCTTCCACACTTGTAGCATTGTATTCAAAGGGATCTTTGCAATCGCCCAATTCACCGCGGGATCGGCAGATGTAGCAGCGACGTAGACGACCTAAGAAGAATAAAATCATTTTCATAATTAACACTAACGTAATTGTTTGTTTTAGTAAGAGGATTGTGTAAGCGTAAATAGAAATATGTATATTGAGTTAGCTTAGATTTTACAGAAATGTATATATATATAAAGATTATTAAGCTATCCGACTACATTCATTACCGTAATTTTTGCGAAAACGTATAAGGGGTCTCAGGGGTGTTAATTTTGTCTCGAGGGGTGAAAATGTAAACAATTTTCAAACAGGTATGCTTCTTTTAAATTTAAATTAAATAATTCGAATCTTTTACATGTTATTTATAAAGGATTATGGTTTCAAAAAAGTACAAGATGCTTGAAATATAATCATAATATTAAAAATTATAAGCATATGCAAATAAGAAACAATTTTCTAATAAATATTAAGTAATTTTTGCGTCGCGCACGCTATTTTCTAAAATAGTAGCCTTTGATGCATAAAACTTTATAGAATTATAAAATGTATCATACTCTTTAAACCCTAGTAAATTAAGAATAATATATCTTTTGTATTTAAAAATATTTGAAAAATATTGAAATTTTTAAAAAACATTTTGAAAACATAATTTTTAAAAATTTTTTAAAACATAATTTATTACTCTATTTATTTAAAATTACTACGGTGTAATAAGGGTACATTTAACTTTATAAATCACCTTATTGCTAGTAATTAAAGCTAATACTTTTGAAAATATTATGCTCGCCGTAAAATTTAATTAATATTTCTTATAAAAATATTTCTTATTTTCATATGCTTATACTTTTTAAAATTATGATTATATTTTAAGCATTTTACACTTTTCTGAAGTCCCATTCCTTTATAAATAATGTGTAAACGATTCGAATTATTTAGTTTTAATTTCAAGGAGTTATATGTATTTGAATATTGTTTATATTTTCAGCCCTCACACAGAACAAGTTAACACTCCTGAGACTCGATGAATAATTTTTTTTTTACATTCAATGTCTCTTGAATTAGAATATACATACACACAGACAAACGAGACTGGTCCAATAAACCATTGTACGTACAGACTCAGTGGCATTATCACCTTCAAAGTAGTTTCTTTCAGCATTCACACACTTCTGCATTCGGTGTTGCCATTGCTGGCAACAGTTCTGGAACGAGGTTTTTAGAACTCCCTTTAGGAGATTTTCTGTTTTTGCCTGAACCTCTTCAGCTGAGGTAAAATGGATTCCATTTAAATCAAACTTAACTGGAGGAAATAAAAAAAAGTAGCATGGAACCAAATCAGGTGAATAAGGACGATGTAGTGTTCATAGTAATGTTTTTGCTGGTTAAAAACTGCTTGACACTTAAGGCCGAGTGAGGGGGGGGGAGGAATTGTCCTGGTGGAACAGCCATCCATAAATCCACACAACTGTGACATCCCCCCCCCCTAATTTTTTCAAGAAGTCTTTTTAGTACTTCAATGTAGTGATGTTGATTAACAGTCTGACCACTGATGTGAGTTGAAATCCACTCATATCACGAGTTTTGGCAATGTATTGGTCTGCATTCGCTGACCTTGAGCTCCCAGCACGTTCATCATCTTCCAAACTGTCCCTTTTCCCTAAAAACCGCTTATGCCGTTCAAACACATGTGCACGTGATAAAGTTTCATCCCCATTAGCCTCGAATAATTTTTGAAATGTTTTCGTGGCTGATTTCTTAAGTTTCGTAAGAAACTTGAGGTTGATTCGACATTTTCTAGGCAGAATCTAGTTCGTTCCACGTATTACATTTAGGGAATGTAATACGTGTTCCCTAAATGACGTAGTACTCCTTACTGGCTCGATCGGTTAAGGCGAAACTGGCCATATGGATAGAGGAAGTGAGTGAAATGACGTCACCAAAACAGTAGTTGCCAACTCCATTCTTTTTTCAAGTTACACACATAGTCTCGTTTTTTTTTGTCTGTCACACCTTGTATAAAATGATTTTAAGAATATTATTGCAATGAAAAGTATTAAAACTAATTTTTTTGCTAAAAAATTACATTTTAAAAACATTTTCCTTTTACGAAAATGCTGTATAATGTTATGCTTATATATAGCTAAATTTTCGATACAGAGCATAAACTGATATTTTCTATCATTTCGGGGAAAAAAAGATTAATATTTAAAAAAAGCCAACTTTTTCTCGTTTTTTTATTCTACTGAATAAATTCCTCCATTTTTAAATGAATGGAAGCTTTTAATGCGTGTGAGTTGTGTGGGTTGAAATAACCAAGGACACCTGGACATGTTTTCCTAGAATTACATCTGTGTTCTCGTACAAGGAAAACGAAACATTTAAGACACACAAGCTAAAGTGATAATAGTATATTTGATAATCTCATTACACGTGCAAAACATTAGTTGTTCATTTTGTTACGTTTAAGGAGAAAATTTAAATCGTATTTACTGTTAGGAAATGTTCTTAATTATTGTTTATTGTTCATTTCGAATAAAAAGCCCATTAAGGTAACTAAATAAAGGATAAGTATTTGAATATATATTATGCCCCTTAAAAGCAAACATAATAATTGTATAGTATTTCGGAGGCTTTTGTATGGCAACTGTTTTTAACCCATAGAATTATTATGTGGATTTTAAATTTTTAAAAAAATTATAAAATATATCGGAAGAAATACTAATTAAATCGTAATTAGTTGTGCTCGTTTCTTAACCAAACGCTTTGCTTTTATCACTATATTTACACATAAATAACTTTAAATTAAGTAATTAATTCATTTAACGCTATTGCACGAACATTCAGTTAAACAAATAACAATTAACAAAGCAACGCTCTAAAAGCAAGTAAGTGATATTTGCAATGCGAATAAGTAATATCCTTCTAATCGAATTTTGATTACATTCCATGGAACACTTATTATGCAGGTCAATTATCGTCTGCGTTTACTTAGTAGAACATGGAACAAAACAAACATAGATTTACTCTTTTTGGATTCAAACGCGAAATGATACTTTACATTTTAAGTGTAATACACAAATAAAGAATATATTTTTAAGTATTTTAGTTATTTAACCTATTTCTCTAAACTTATCAAGTCATGGTTGAGCAAGTAAGCGATCAATTACAGAAATGTGCCATCTGCTAAAATTTTACATCTACAAAATTTATTCTTATGATTAATTATTTCCGAGACAGCTTGTAAGAATAACATAGAATTCTTTCTGGGTAATATTTTTTCAAAAATAATTGAATCTTTCTTATATGTGTATCAGGCAACTAACACACATACACACACACACAAACTAAACAATAATTTCTCTGAGGTCGCGGCTGACATGTAAGGTAGGCTGTTATGTGTATTCCTTCATGAATAAGGAATGAACAGTTTAAGCTCCTTCCGTAAAAAGTTACATTCCTTAGGGTCAATTATATTGATATATAACCTTGATTCTCTATCTTTTGAAGAGAACACTTAACTCTTGACATATTTTTTTACATGAACTTTGACATGTTTTTTTATTCAACACTAAAATATGATATACAGTGGGCCACAAAAATGTTCGTACACTTGCAATTTTCTATAAAATTTAATGTTTTCGACTAATAAAAATTAGTACATTAGAATTGTAATTTTCTTATAATATTTTCAACTTGTTCTAATTGAAATAACATATTAAATTTTTAAAACGTAGTATAACTATTATTTTTAAAAATTAATAATAAAAAAACTACTAAAAATTTACACTACAGAAGTCTTCGCACACTTAAATCTCAATATAGCTTTAAATATTGCATTTGTCGATGTAGAAATTTCAAAAAAGCTGATGAAATCTATACCAAAAGGTGTTTAAAAGTTGTGGATTCTAAAAGATATATCCTACTAAGTACAAAATTAAGAAACAAATACAATATTTAAAGCTGTGATGAGATTTTCTTAAGTGTTTGAAGACTTTTGTGTGGCGTAGTTTTTTAGTAGTTTTTTATTAGTAATTTTTGAAAATAATAGTTATACTATGTTTTAAAAATTGAACATGCTATTTCAATTAGAACAAGTTGCAGATATAATAAAAAAATTTCAATTCTGATATAATAATTTTTATTAGTCGAAAACATTAAATTTTATAGAAAATTGCAAGTGTATGAACACTTTTGTGGCCCACTTCTTTTTGCTGGCCATTTACAAAAACCACATACAGCAAATTCAATTGTAATTGTTTTTTAAATATGTTGCAGAACATGTTAATAATATGTCAGCTAATAGTGTCACCAGATACTGAAATCTTTAAATTTTCCTTCCTCACTTCAAAAATAATCCTCACTTTTCCACAGCAAGAAAGTGAAAATAGGGACTCTGCTGCTATTGTTGTTGGCATATCCATGATGTGCAGATTGATAAAAGGAAGCTTTAGAATGCTTCGAAGCTGTCTTCGACAACTTCGGCAACCTCAACAGCTTTATCAGAGAAGATCAAATCTTCTGGGTCTTCTGGGCTGATCTTGTAAAGCCTGAGGATTCTGCTGCCCTGAATAACTTTAATTTTAAAGCTACTAACTCAGAAAATTTATACGGTGCTGGTTGAGATACGCTATTTAATTTCCCAGTTTTATTGTCAAGGAATAATAATGTGGGTAGGTATTATGTACAATGGCAAGACATTGATTCACATTTTTGAAACGGATACTTCCGAGTTTTAGGATTGCCAATCACCACTACAGACTTTAGAACACTTATGAGTAATAACAAAGGTCTATTAGAAGTCAAACCTCTACTCTATTCCTTTTGCGTTTATTGATTTCGCTTGCAATATTTAATTGCAACCATTTTTCGCAATATATTTATTAGCAAATCGTTTTGTGTCCAAGTGCAAAAATCTTTTCTTTTCATTAATAGTTGAAGTCATTATAATTTATCGAAAAACACAAAAAACGACTTTGAAGGTAGAAATTTGTGACGGATCAATACGCGTCTATAACTAACCCCTTGGGGACTTTTCTGGAGCAATAATATTATCAACCAACTTTCACCGAAGCAAGGAAGCGTGATTATGCAAATTAAGTATATCATATAAATTCTGTATTCGCGAGTTTTGAGACTTAGTTGGTGAGTGAAGGATCGTGAAATTATCAAGTGCAAACCGGAGTTTATCAAATGAAGAAGTCTAAGAGAGTATCACTCGACGGTGATTAGATCCGGATAAGGATCGCATCAAGGCCTCAACTGGAGGACTCAACTTCATAAAAGTACAGGATCGTGATCCTTGTTTAAATAGAAGTATAGCGTATTAGTGCGCGACGTAGTTTATATTGAGTTTGTACAGGTTATCGTGGAATCAGTTGAGGGTCCGTACTATTATCCCCAGGCTAACGAGTCTCACCTTCGCGCTCTGCTATCTGATCATTTATCTTAGTTAGATTATTATTGTGCTTGCTTGATATTTTGATGAAAATAAAATAATTAGAGTGAATCATGTCTACTGATTATTCAGTTCCTCCCACACATCTAGTCGGGTCCGAGGGTAGACAACGGGGATCAGAGAGAAGCAGGAACCGACAATCATTACAAATTGAAAAAAAAATAATAGTTAAAATGTGTACAACTTTTTATCATTATCTATTGAATGATAATGACAAAAAGTACCAATGTGCCCGCGAAGCTATATTTGTGCGCCCGCGACTGTCTGCTATATAATATATGAATATCAAACCATGGAGAACCTACAGCCTGCCTCGGTTTTTTGTGTGTCGCGAGATTCATTATCCATTTAGAAATAAAATATAAACCGCAAAATTATTGCACTAGCAATACTAGTTTGTTACCATTAGTACTGATTACACTGTTTTATTTCATCTGTTGTTAAGGTTGTTAAAGACACTTGCGCTGAATCTGTTGCACATTAAGAATTTTCTCAGCGATTTAACTTTTAAAATTGTTTAATTTTTATTGAAGGGAAAAAAAGAAGCTTACAAATTAAAATCCTGTTACGGTTCCACATATTAATGTGAATCGCTGTTTTCAATTAACACAATTGAGTCAACAATCAGATCTCGACTTAACGATAGCAATCTCGAAGATGTTAAAAGATTGGGAATATCATCTGATACATTCTGACTTTGAAAAATTAGTGCATAATATGCAATGCCAAAAATCGCATTCAATC
This sequence comes from Trichonephila clavata, assembly GCA_019973975.1. Lineage (NCBI taxonomy): Eukaryota > Metazoa > Arthropoda > Arachnida > Araneae > Nephilidae > Trichonephila > Trichonephila clavata. The sequence goes on from BMAO01014367.1 coordinate 108,554, forward strand.
TATTTTGAATTTCTTGTTACCTTTTTAGAGAGTTTAGGATATTGTTTATGATGCTTGTGATTGCAATACAATAAAGAAATATTAAGAATCGTTTTACTTTTTTTAACTGCACCCGCCAGCAATTTCCTGTTTGCTAGATGTGTCCAGACTGGGAATAAGGATAAGATCCCTGCTATAAAGCAGCACGAGAGCTTTAGGCGATGGACCTCGTAATTTTGAACCATAGTCAAGTGACGAGGACTATACCAAAGCTGGCACTCCAGAACTTTCACTTCAACTGAACGTGCGTCAGCCTCTTTACACAGCGAGTGTTCAGTGGCACAAGGACTCGAACTCAAGATACCCCGGCTACGAGTACGTGGCCATAGCAACTAGGCAACTACGACCACATGGAATTAAAAAGATTTAAAGAGAAAAGAACTGTTAATTTTATTATGGCCCAGATTTAAGTATTTTATTTCAATAAATATTTTTAGGATGTATGAAAAGGGTTTTTTGATTTACAATAATAATTCATTTGAATATGCCACATTTGTACGAAAAACTGGCAACAGTAAAATTGGTGCCTTTTTTTAAAAAAACTTTCCTTTGATTCTTTAAATCCGAAAAATTCAAACCTCTTTCATTTTTCATTACTAAAACAACATATCTTTTCATAAAATATATTTGAAATAGATCCATATGCATTCTAAACCCGGCATTTCACGCGCAAAAAAAAGAAAATAAAAACGACCTTAACTTTACGCGCAGGGTACCTCATACCCAAAGGTGTCTACATTGTGTTTTTACCGTAAAAATTGCATACAAAGGTGAAAAAGGAAGAAAAGTAGGAAATACAATATGTTTATTACACTTTTCGCACGTAAATTTAGTTGTCCTAATCTTTTTATTAGGACATTCAGTGCATTGTTTATACACTCCTTTAGTCCTCGTCGCGAGTGAGTGTGATGTTTTCACTGGATCTTAATTCATTTTTTTAAAATTTCGTAGAAGCATTGCTTGTTGTTTTTTTCCTTTTTTCTGATAATCGAAATCCAAAACACTTCAGAAACCAGCGTCTGGTTCGATGTTGAGTAGGTGGTTTCTGACTACTTAACGAAATAATTTGAGCATTTATTGTAGCAACGTTCACCAACATAAAAATTTTTGCCGTAGGCTAACGATTAGATTTTCTAGCCATTGAATATGTTGCGGTCATTTTATCAAGGACGATAATTGTTCCCTTATCTTAATCATCTAGATATATTTCAGTAGAAGAATCATACTTCTTGCTATTATATACTTTTCATGATTCGATTCTTCCACATCATCCCCGCAAACAGTCTTTCTTCATCCGAAAATAGCGTTGTTCTTTCTATTAAATAGTGTATCTATTAAATAACTTCAATGTCACATTTTTTCATCATAACTACAATAATACGTCATTGCATAATAAAGATTTTAAAGCGAGCTCATTCATTTAAAACTTTAACGGCGATTCACGCGCTGGGTATGACATACCCGGCGGTATCCAAAAATATATCTTTAGAATTCGCCTATAAGCGAAGGCCCCTCAAAGGATATGACCTTAAAGTCAGCTACACGAAAAACTATTCATTTTCCGAAAAAGGCTTAGATGGAATCTTGAAAAAAGTGAGGTGGTGGGTATGACACACCTTGCGCGTGAAGTGCCGGGTTAATCGTCACTTCAATATTTTTTTTTCTCACTAACTTGTCACTAAAGTATCTATTTCATATTGTGACGTATTCGCGTCACACATCTGTAAAATAGGCTTCTTTTCGTGAATAGGATAACCGCGTTCCTATGCACACGTGCACCCTTAAATATTTCGGGATCCTGTCTTCTGTCATCGCCCCGGCAACCTTTGACCGTGAGAAAACCCCACTCCGTCCTCGAGCCGGATGTAATTCGAGGTGTCAGAAAGAAACCGCCCCCGTCTCAAGACCCTGGAGTGGAGCGGAAGTCCGTTGGAAAGCACCGAAGAGAACGGTGCGTTGCCTCCTCAATCACAAGTATCATATCCTGAACCCTAATGAAATAATCAATATTTTGAACAACTTTAATGTAAATGTAAAAACTGCAACCAATATCTGTGACGTAAATTACCATTAATTTCCTCAAACGTCCCAATATTCTACATTTAGTCCAACTGACGCCAACTGCCTTGTTGAATATGTCCGAGTGGTCTTCCAATCCTGCTCCGAAGACTCTCGATGAATATTTTTCCCCACTAAAAAAATCAATGTATTTATTCCATTAAGACCATGATGAATAAACTCCTCTCTTTATATATCACCCAGACTTCTTTTCCGATAGTTTTATTTATTGATCTGTACTTAGAAACGACCCATTTTCCTTCTGAGCCGCACTTCAACTGGCTATTAATCTAGATAGTATGTAGAGCAGCTTATTGACCACTCCCAAATCGTTCGCAGCTGTATCAAAAACGTTTTAATTGATGTTTTCACGTGGGATAAGCAGAAAGAAAATAAAAGCGACCTTAAAATGTTCTCTCGCGAAGGATGACTGGTATGCACGTTTTAAGGACACCTGAAGATTCAGTGAGGCAAATATATTAATGGGTATGAATTAAATTCGAGGTGAAAATGAAAAAGTAAAACTCTTTGTGGTTTTTGTAGTAATTGCGAAATAACTAACATTGAGTTTTTTTGTTTTTGTTTTTGAGTTATTGTTTGGGAATGTATTTGCATTGAATGAGAAATTTAATTTCCGTGAAGATGAATTGTTCGGTTTCTTTTTTCGTACTTCGATACCGTTCGAAGGTTAACGTGAGTTCGGAATTTGATGAATGAATTGCTAGTTGAGATAGATTTTAAGATAAATTCATTCAAATTGAATAAATGACGAAATGTGGAGTTAAATTAACCAGCTTAGTATTTGATTATATATATATATATATATATATATATATATATATATATATATATATATATATATATATATATAGTTGATTCTTTTGTTCTTTTCAAATTATTTTAAGACGAATTTCTTAGAATTGTCCCTGGATAACATTATTGTAAGAAAGAACTACGTAACCTTTACACTGTTAACATTTAATAATTTAAGGTAAAGATGAAATGCTTGTATTCAAAATTAAATTTGGAGTTGATTAGATTTCAATAATATATATGTCTTTCAGCAACTAAATAGCGAACGTATAGGTAGAATCATTCTTAGAGCAATCAAGCACAAAAGTTATAAAATTATGCAAAATGATTTCATGAATGAATTCATGTCTGATTGTGTGGTTTTTATATAGTTTTAGTTAAATTTCTAACGGTTATGAAAATTTTTTGGGAAAGAAATTGGATAAAACTTTAGTTTGTCCGAATCATTAGATAAAACTTTTGATTAGGTTCATAGTTTCCTCAAGAAAAGAGTTCTATTACAATAAAAAAATGGATCTGTAGAAAGATGAAATTTTGTAATCCTTATGCAGTTTTAAATAAAGAATATGGAAAATAGTATCCGACACATTTATATAGGTAAATTTGTCCGTAATTAATACAAAGAAATTTTTTTGAAATAGAATTCAAAGCATTTTTTACAGAAATTGTTCAGTGACAGTAAATATAAGCAAGTAAACTAACAATATAATCATGTAATACAAAGACATTCCAAGGAATATGTAATTAAACATACGTGTGTCGAATAAAAAAGTGACAAGTGTTTATAACTCATTATTTTGAAAATCATTCGATAAAGAAGGGTTAGATGTACATTTTTTAATAAAATTATTTATTTCTGTTTTATTCTTTTATTTCTTTCTTCCCTTACCTATCTACCATTAAAATATTTTATGATAGTTAATATATTATTTGTAAAAAAGTAAATTAAAATTACAAAGCTAGTTTGAAAATACATCTTTTATCTATACCACTTTAAAAATACATATTTTGATAAATAAATACACAAGAAACAATTTCTATGACATTAATCTTAAATCAAGCTATTTATAATTTCAAAACACCCTTAATTGCTTACAATCTTTTCAAAATTTATACAACACTTTTACAAAAATTTAATAGATCATATTTGTAAAATGGGATTCCCCCCCCCTCCCCCCTCTTATTTCTAATTGGTAAAAAGACCCTTAAACATTTCAACAGAGCCTTCAAGTTGTTCGTAAAGAAAGTGATTAAAAAAAAAGAGAATTATAAATTTGTCAAACGTAATCGAAATAAACTTCAAGTGATTTTTGAAGATTTTATTGTTTTTTTGAAAGAATATTTTCCAAAAAAAAAAAAAAAAAAAAACGTACGAAAAAACTTAAATTATATTTAATAGAAAAATTACTTGAAAAATTACTTAAAATTTATTAATGAGAATTTTCAATGAGATAAATGTAAGATGTTTTTCAAATTGTAAAATATTTAGTTCTACTTAGATTTCTTTTCTTTATTTTGAATCAATTTTTATATAATAGACTGTTTAAAGAATATACAGTAGTTAAATATATTGTTTAGGTTTAAAATTCTTTTCCAAATTATTATCGTCTGCTTAATTTATATTTACCAATATAAAATCGTTTGTTTTGTTAAAGTTATGTTGCTTAAGTTGGCATTTATGTAATTATTCTAAATCTGTTTCCCTTTTTTAGTCGGAGAAAAGAATAGTAATGTGCGCGTAACCGACGCTTATTGAACTTAATATGTATTAAATTTTTTTTGTATATTTTCGAGATATATCATTCATCTGGAGATCTTTTCAATCATTTGTGTGAATATTAATATATAAAGGCTTTAAGCGGAGAAAATTTTTTTTGGCTGCTTCTATTCGCAGATGTGATGCACAGTAAAAGGTAAATTATTACTTTCAATTATATCAATCCTCTCTATTTTATTTAGTGTATAGACAAATTTTTTTCATTTATAAATTCATTTTTCCCCAAAAATCTTCGTGAACATTAACTAAGGTATTATCGTAAAATTTATAAACTATTATTGAATATTTTTATCACTTATTTGGCTGTATTAGTGAACAGTGTAGTATCTTGCAAACTACATACGAACATTTTAAAATTTTCTTGCATTTAGAAATTTTTTTTATATATATTTCAGGCAAATCTTTTAATTTGAAGCACTTGAACGATTTTTGGCCATAAATTAGTTCTAATTAGATTTCAATGCGTAAATTAACATTTCTTTATTGGAGTCATTTTTATTAAAATTAATCGATATTTATGAAATTAAGATACAAAATAAAGTCAATTTTAAAGTAGCATCATGACAAATTTTACGAATATTTAAAGTAAAAATTAAAATTTAACGATTTTTTTTGATGCAAAAGTTTTGGTTTTTGAAGCGAGTCATTCTGCTTAAGGGTTTTACACGTTAGGTACAAGGTATAATTCTAGCAGTAAAAACGATATAGATTAACATTTTTTTAACAAGGTTCAGAAATTTTAAAAATACATTTACAAAATGCGATTTAAATGATATTCTTCAATTTTTTAAAAATGTTTACGCTTCTATACAAGTTTAAATACTGAAGTCGCAAGAAAAATGAAAATTAAATCACCAAACCCATGTTCACTTAAAAATAAGATAAAATAATGTTCAATATGTTTCTTATTCCTCGCAACTCAGATTTATTAGTCTCTTATCACAAATAAAACTTGCATTCGATATTTGTATGTTAAAAGCAATTGTTTATTTATTATCAATTTAAAAAACTTCAAAAACATCAAAGAGCAGTCACAGCTGCTCTTCTGCCTAATTAAAAAACGCAGCAGGACGACTATTTCTAAGAAAAACATAATTTAGTACAAAACTCACATTCCAACTTCAAAAGAAATACGACATCTTACCTTGCGCAGTTTGTAAATAAACTCCTAAAATCACAGCGCAAAGGGTTCCAACTTTCACAGCAGATGCCATAACGGAATTACTCGGAACTTCTAATCAAGCAGTGAACATTACATCACAGTAAAAATAAAATCCAATAACAAATAACTGTATCCGTAAGATTGTCCTTGAAAATCACTGTCAGAAGAGTGCCTGAAATTCGTGAGATTGCTTCACACAATGCGGGAAGACTCGCACAGTATTTGTGATTCGCGAAGATGATTTAGATTCCGTTAAGGAGTTAAAAGTAAAACTGGGACATTGCAAAAGAAACCGGTTTCAACACGTTGCGGACCGAACGTTGTTGGGCTTGTAGTGACCCATTTAGAAGATAATTAAAGCTATGTACTTTCTTTTTTCTTTCTCCAAGCGGAGTTTTATCACAAACACAGCTCACTTTGGTGAAACTGATACTGCGCAACCAACCGTTTTTCTGCTTTTTGTAAACTGATCCTACTGATCAGATATTTTTCCTTTTTGTGGATGACAAACAATAAACGTGTGAGTGAATCTTGAAACAATCTGGAGCTTTTTGTTGTTATTGTTGTTCTCAATTAGATTTGTGTTATTTTGCGACACTATGAAAAGGATTTTGTCCATGTTCACAAAGTTTCGAGGTCTTTTTTCATTGTATGTGGAAATTCACGGTTCACACTTTGCAATTAGAACATATCAAGCATAAAAAAGTAAAGATGGTTGATTGATTCCATATTGATATCGCATTTTGATTCTGAACAAGATTTATCGACGAGGAACCTCAAACTTTTGAGCCACGGTGGAGAGAAGGTGTCTGAGCGGATTTCCTTCTTTCCCAATAAATACACCTCTTTTAAATCTGGACAGATTTGACGTGCTGAGACAAATCTGGACAAAGTTTGTGTCTGGACATATTTAGCGGGCATCAGCCCCACTGTAAGACGAGGATATTTCTCAAAAGGGATATTGATACGAACCTTGAACAAGACGGGCTTGTATCGGATTTGATATGAGCTCGCTGACAGTTTAATACTAGTAAAGGCTTAAATATAGTTATTTTTTAAACTATTGAAGTCTATTCGGTTTTAGCTTAGTGGCTGTAGTAGCCTAGTTGTCCTGATTCCGGACTTGTGACCGGCTTGCCCCATTGTCCCTGAAGACCATCGTTTAGTGGGACTGATACTCGTTAAATCTGTCTTGGCTGAAAGTCCTCCCATTGACGTGGTGTGGCAGTTGGGAGGCTTGCCAGCTTATAGGTGCCATTTTTGTCACTTGACTGCAATTCAAAACTACAAAGTCCGTCGCCAATAGCCATCGTGGTTCTTTTCAGTGTGACGTCGATAAACACTCGCTTTCTCAATATTAACTCCATGGGGAAAAAGTTTTTTTTTTATTTCTAATGGAGGATTACAAGACAACTGCAAGCAAAATGAGAAACAGAGAATATTGACAAAAGAAGAAGAAACAAAAACAAAAATAAATAAAATCGCACAGTTTACAAAGGGGACACTAGGCAATGCCTATCATGTTTAGATGCTGGGATAGGCAATCGTGGCCAGTGGTGATTTGAAAATCGGCCACAGTTCTATCTCGAGGCCATTTTGGAATATGAGAGAGCTTACTAAACTACATGTTTTGATTAATCTTTTGGTTGAATTTCGACCATAAGTGTGTTCTCTGTAGTATTTCTTTATGATTCTTTTGGCACTATAAAAAGGAACTGTATTGTTATAGAGGTTTGAAAGATTTTTGTCATCTTCTTCGCCAAGCAATCAGTATTTTCATTCCCCTCACAGTGTGATGGAATCCATTGCATGGCAATGTCTATATGGTATTGAAGTAAATCGTCAATTAACGGTTGGCATTTTAGAATATCCACTGATAAAGGTGCCTTAATGGAAGATATTGCTTAGAGGGCCACCCTTGAATCACATAAAATAACTACATTTGAAACACGATCTGTGTGGCAAAGAAGTTGAGATAGAGCAATTCGTATAGCTATGATTTCGGCATCAAAAACAGTGCTGTGAATTCCTGTTGGTGTATAGAAGGAAAATAGGCTGCAGCCAACCCCAGCATCTGCATTACTATTATCTGTCAACTTGGAACCGTACGTGAAAATGTATAGCCATTCATCCTCAGGGTATAAGGTATCTAAAATCTCCAAAGGAAGGATCCTTAAGATTTGGCTATCTGTTTCTGTTTCTTGAAAAAAAAAAGTAAGAGTGAGAAAAAAAAAGAATATAGATTCCACTTGTAGAGAATGTTTTCTGTTAGAATAAATTGGAATTTCTATACACGATGAATAGTTAATTCAGACTAACTTTGAATTAAAAAAAAGATTCAGATAAAGATTAAAAATGTTTATTGGCCGATATGAATTAATGCCGTTATACAGAAATACGAAGGTTATTACGAATCATTTTAAGAAAAACAACGCCAATTTTGAAAAAAAGAAAGGATTTATATTGCATTATTTGAATTAATTCATGTTTAACTAGATGTATCATTTAGTCGTATGTTCTTACCCTCCTTGTCCAAATTGCAATGTCTCAAAGCCGCTCTTGCCCACATCCTGGCTTGTATTGGTTGCCATTGGTTTATTTAGAACTGAATTGGCATTGCAAATTACTGAAAGATGATAGGTGTTACAAAATCCATACTTGTAACTTTGTCGTGGCCCAGTCCTATCTTGGACTGGGTTCACATTGCCCGGCGCGCCTGGTGTGGAAGGAAACATATTATCACCAACGAAAGCCATAATTACAAATATTTATTAACAACACACAAATATACAATTAACAAGTCACACTATAAGTAGAAACCCTGGAGTGATTATTCAATTCCCTAGATTAATCCTGATACACAACTCTAACATTCAATTCTAACCTTTAAATCTAATATTCCCTAGTAAATAATCTCAACTATTAGAATTGGCAAAGGAGACAAACGCTTACTAACATCAGGTCGATACTAACTATAATCCCTTTGATTATTTCAATGATTAACAATATCAATTACTATCTAATACGTGCTAAGCTCGCTGGAGAGATCCGTAGATTATACTTACAACTAGTTTGGCAATTCCTTCTCCTACTGCTTTCTTACTAAATCTAGACTTTATATAGTCGAATTCATTAGCATATCACTATCTCGTGTTTTTCCCGAGGAGGCTGTGAAATAGAATAATTGCTGGCCCCAAAGTTACCCAAGAAGGTTAATGGAAGATTGACGCGGATAGACCCGTCACAACTTGCAATACTTATAATATTTCCTCAAAATTAAATGCTTAATTTTCAGCAGGCATACAATAGGAATTATTATATAAGCAAAAATAACTTGGTTTGCTTTGTTAAAAAACGATACAAAAATGAGTAAATGCCCCTTCTAGAAAAAGCAGTCTCTGTTAATGAAATAATCCATGAGAATTGGACCGTTCTTTTCTAATTTCCTTCTTTTAAAAAAAGCAGCTTTAAAAAGGGGGAGGGGGATATCGAAAAAAATCGATTTTCAAAATATTTTTGATAAACGAATTTAAGATATTCAAGTTAAACTTTATTTTTGGATAAAATAAATGCGATTTTTTAGGTATGTGTCAGAAAGTATTTTTTTCATATCTTTAATAAATTGTAAATGACAATACATTTCCACGCAGAATTTTCTGTAGTTTTTACAGTAACCCTAGATACCTCAGATAATTATGCAAGCATTTGATTTCTTCAAATTTGGGTCCTTCCTTCTTATTGCTTACTTTAATGACTTTTTAATGAGTGTAAAAAACGGTTGTTGATCATTAGTAAGAAGCATCCTAATGTTAATATTTTAGCTATTTCGTGAAAAAGATGCTTTACCGAAAAGGTCAACGAATTTTCCACTTATAAATGAAAATTAGAAAATCTATCAGCTGAGATGTAGACTTTTTATTTTCAGTTTTTTCTATTTATTTATCTTTATTGAAATCTATTTTCTGAAAACCTGGAGTTTTATTTGAATTACTTTTCGTATACCAGACAGACTATTGAAAATACCAGTTTAATGTGAGCCGTCTATTTTCCCTGAAATACTTATCGCAATAATTATTGTGTGTGTGACAGTCCATTTGACTAAAAATCATTTAGACTTAGCGTAGACTTAACGGAAACTTGTTACAACCATTGAATTGAACCTAAAATTCTTAAGTTAAAAAATATAGACATAAAAATTTAAATTTACCATATAGTTTTTTTTTTCTTCTCAATGAATTATTTAAGCAAATTAATGTGTTTGAATTAATTGTTCAAATTATTTTAAAAATTCATGGAAATTAATTTCGTTTATGTTTTTGTATTTTAATTATCTTTTATTCTAAGCGATAATATATTTAAAAAAAATATTGCAATTAAAAATTGAACTATAAAAAGCTTTAAAAACATTTCAACAGAAATAGAATCTTGTACGTATGCAAAAGTCAGATTTTTACACATTTTTCACAAAGTACGGGAAATGAAAGATTAGTAAACACGTTCGTATTAAAGTTTTCATAATGACAGTGTATAAAGAAAAAATGGTATACACATAATTATTTCTAAAAAAAAAATGTTCCTCTAGTTCTTTTATTTCCTTGTTTGTAATATATAGCATTGGATTTCAAGTTAGGATCGAGATACAATGTTTTTTGAAAATCTTTTATCGTAAATTAGGCACATATATTTATTTTAAATATAAATATCGTAATTTTCAGAAAAAATGTGAACTTTGTGACGGGTGCTTACGCGTTTCACTAACCTTCTCTCGAATTCTTTAAAATGTTTTATTTATTTCAACCAATCTCCTCCGAGAGCCAAAAAGTGTGACTTATGCAAACGAGATATTTTCGGGTTTAGCGAGTTCAAAAAGGATATAAAAGGGAGAAATGAAATGAAGAGAAAAAGGAGATTTTGAGAGAGTAGTTTTTCTAGTGGAAATATATTCGTCGGGAGAAGTCTATTGAAAAGTATACATTAAATCGGTTCGGAACGGAACTGAGAGATAGCTGAGATTGAAGCCGCTCATTAAAGCATTCCAGATATAGAAGAACCTGCCTTAAGAAAAGGTATCAGGTCAGTTGTTTTCATAAATCAAATATAAATGTGTAGCTTGATTGTAACGCGTCGT
>BMAO01014367.1:120636-144410 GCA_019973975.1 Trichonephila clavata
CCGTTCTTTTCTAATTTCCTTCTTTTAAAAAAAGCAGCTTTAAAAAGGGGGAGGGGGATATCGAAAAAAATCGATTTTCAAAATATTTTTGATAAACGAATTTAAGATATTCAAGTTAAACTTTATTTTTGGATAAAATAAATGCGATTTTTTAGGTATGTGTCAGAAAGTATTTTTTTCATATCTTTAATAAATTGTAAATGACAATACATTTCCACGCAGAATTTTCTGTAGTTTTTACAGTAACCCTAGATACCTCAGATAATTATGCAAGCATTTGATTTCTTCAAATTTGGGTCCTTCCTTCTTATTGCTTACTTTAATGACTTTTTAATGAGTGTAAAAAACGGTTGTTGATCATTAGTAAGAAGCATCCTAATGTTAATATTTTAGCTATTTCGTGAAAAAGATGCTTTACCGAAAAGGTCAACGAATTTTCCACTTATAAATGAAAATTAGAAAATCTATCAGCTGAGATGTAGACTTTTTATTTTCAGTTTTTTCTATTTATTTATCTTTATTGAAATCTATTTTCTGAAAACCTGGAGTTTTATTTGAATTACTTTTCGTATACCAGACAGACTATTGAAAATACCAGTTTAATGTGAGCCGTCTATTTTCCCTGAAATACTTATCGCAATAATTATTGTGTGTGTGACAGTCCATTTGACTAAAAATCATTTAGACTTAGCGTAGACTTAACGGAAACTTGTTACAACCATTGAATTGAACCTAAAATTCTTAAGTTAAAAAATATAGACATAAAAATTTAAATTTACCATATAGTTTTTTTTTTCTTCTCAATGAATTATTTAAGCAAATTAATGTGTTTGAATTAATTGTTCAAATTATTTTAAAAATTCATGGAAATTAATTTCGTTTATGTTTTTGTATTTTAATTATCTTTTATTCTAAGCGATAATATATTTAAAAAAAATATTGCAATTAAAAATTGAACTATAAAAAGCTTTAAAAACATTTCAACAGAAATAGAATCTTGTACGTATGCAAATTTAAGTCAGATTTTTACACATTTTTCACAAAGTACGGGAAATGAAAGATTAGTAAACACGTTCGTATTAAAGTTTTCATAATGACAGTGTATAAAGAAAAAATGGTATACACATAATTATTTCTAAAAAAAAAATGTTCCTCTAGTTCTTTTATTTCCTTGTTTGTAATATATAGCATTGGATTTCAAGTTAGGATCGAGATACAATGTTTTTTGAAAATCTTTTATCGTAAATTAGGCACATATATTTATTTTAAATATAAATATCGTAATTTTCAGAAAAAATGTGAACTTTGTGACGGGTGCTTACGCGTTTCACTAACCTTCTCTCGAATTCTTTAAAATGTTTTATTTATTTCAACCAATCTCCTCCGAGAGCCAAAAAGTGTGACTTATGCAAACGAGATATTTTCGGGTTTAGCGAGTTCAAAAAGGATATAAAAGGGAGAAATGAAATGAAGAGAAAAAGGAGATTTTGAGAGAGTAGTTTTTCTAGTGGAAATATATTCGTCGGGAGAAGTCTATTGAAAAGTATACATTAAATCGGTTCGGAACGGAACTGAGAGATAGCTGAGATTGAAGCCGCTCATTAAAGCATTCCAGATATAGAAGAACCTGCCTTAAGAAAAGGTATCAGGTCAGTTGTTTTCATAAATTAAATATAAATGTGTAGCTTGATTGTAGCGTTTTCTCCGTGGATTCAGTTAGGATTCCGTCGTTCATAATCGAATTCTTCTCATACTCCACTGTATTTGTTGATCTTAAGGTTTGAATAATATTGTGTAATCTCTCAATTAAGAAAGTCAATAAATAAGATTGATTTATTAAATAAGTTGTAATTAATTATGGATCCAACATATCAGATTTAGATAATACGCGAAGGGGAGTTAATAATCTTAGAGGTAGTGATAGACTACGACACTGGCGCCCAACCGAAATACCGGAATTAAGAGCAAGTGCAGGATTTAGAGTTTTGCCGGAATTATTTTTTTCGGGTAAAGAAAATGTGTCTGAGTTTATATCAAATATGACGATAACATAGCCTACTATGAAATACGGCGAATCTAGCATGTGCGTATTTAAAGGGTCATTTAATTGGGAGAGCGTTAGACTGGTTTGACGTTATTGGGTTCGAGTGTGTAAATGAAGAAGCGACTGCATTTACAACGCTTAAAAAGAAATTGTCGGATAGTTTTCCTGTAGTACGGAATAAATCAGAGTTAGAGGCTCAGTTTTTTTCCATCGAAACAACGGAGAGGTCAAGCCCCGTCAGACTTTATTTCCCAGCTATTAAAAATCCATAAGGCTTTAAATTTGAATTATGTTGAGAAAAAATTGGTCGATCACATAGTAATGCGACTAGAACCCCAAATAATGGATTATTTAGAAGTTCGAAACCCCACAACGAAAGCTCAGTTGATAGAGTTGGTAGACCGGTATGAGGAACGTCATAGCTGCAGGGAAAACCAGGGTTCGAGTAATAATTTTGCTAGACGAGCTTGGGATATGAGTAGGAGTCCTGATGAAAGAAGGAATAATGGAAATTGGAAAGTTACAGGGGTCGGAAATAGACAAAATGATCAAAGAGGACTAAGCAGGGGTGCGAATAATTTTTCTCTTTATAATTATAAAAATCAAGGATTCGAGGGAGGAAATCGCTACAATCAACCAAATCAGCGAACAGACCAGTATCAGAACCGTAGGATGGTGGTTAGGAAGGGTCCTAGTGATGATTCAGCAAAGCAGAATTGGAGGCGTGTTGATTGCAACAGCGAAAGGCAAAAGAAATGAAAATTTAAACTTCTAAGCGATCGTGTTGCGGGAGGTAAACCGATCGCTAGTTAAGTCAAATCCTCCTAATAGAATTAAATTTAATTCATTACGTTTATCACCAGTTGATCTTCCGTATGTACCGATTCTATTTCATGATACATTTATAAATGCGCTCCGGGATACAGGTGCGGAAAAATCATTTATTTCAGAAAAAACAAACCGATCATATTTTTCTTTTTGTCCTATTAAAAAATCGTTAGCTGCAGTAGTTACAGCTCAAGGGTCACAATGCAGAAATTTAGGCACAATTGAGTTAAGAATTAAAATAAGAGAATTTTCGAAGTTGTGGAAATTTCATGTGATTGCTGAGATGCAATATCCATGCATCCTAGGTATTGATTTTATGTCACATGCAAAGATTAATTTGGACTTTCTTACAAAATCGTTAATCATTCCGGATTCGCAAATTGAAAAAGTGGCAATTTCGGACGAACCGGTTCAGATAGATTTATCAAACACTAAGTTAAATGCTGAGCAAAAACAAAAACTGCAGATTTTGTTTAAGGAATTTCAAAACTTGTTTTCACTTAAGCCTGGTCTGACACATGTGTTTTGTCATGAAATTGACACGGGTGATAATCCTCCTGTTTTTTCGAGACCTTATCGCTATGACAGGGTCAAACAGGGTAGCATTAACTACCATGTTCAGAAAATGTTAAACGATGGAACGATAATTCCAACAACATCGCCCTACGCATCTCCAGTTGTTTTATGTCGGAAGAAAAACGGGTTGCCGTTAGATGACCCAGAAGCTTATAGGTTTGCAATAGATTATAGGAAATTAAATGCGATCACGAGGTATCCGCGATATCCGCTACCAATAATTGATAATCTGATCACTAATATTCCACACACCGAAATTATGTCATCACTTGATTTACGCAGCGGATACTTTCAGATGGCAGTAGACCCCAAAGATATTCATAAGACTGCGTTTGTTACAAAAAATGGTACTTTTGCATTTACTCGAATGCCATTTGGCCTTTCGGGGGCAGCTCCAAATTTTCAAAGAGCAATTGAAATGATACTTAGAACCAGTTCTCGGGCGTTTTACCCACTGCTATATGGATGATGTTATCATTTCATCTCCATCTTTTGAACGCCATGTAGAACACTTACGAGAAGTATTCAGATTGTTGCAGGAAGCTGGTTTAACGTTGAATCGTGAGAAATGTCATTTCGCGAGGGAACAATTACGTTATTTGGGTTTAGTTATTAATAAAGAAGGAGTTAAAACAGATGTGGACAAGGTAAAAGCAATTATTGAAATGAAACCTCCGAAAACTGCAAAACAGGTAGCAAAATTTTAGGAATGACGGGTTGGTATCAAAAGTTTATTAAGAACTACGCAGACATGTGTGAACCCTTATATAGTTTAAAACGAAAAAACTCTAAGTTCCGTTGGTCGGAATCAGCGCAGGAAGCCTTTGATCGTATTAAGAAAGCACTGACAGAAGCTCCAGTGTTACAATTACCAGATTTTTCCCAAGCTTTTGAACTTTATACGGATGCTAGCTCAGTGGGGGTAGGAGCAGTATTGACACAGAATAATAGGCCTATTGCGTTTGCCTCAAGAACATTAAACCGCGCCGAAAGAAACTATAGTGTGACGGAACGTGAATGTTTAGCTGTAATATGGGCATTAAATAAATATCGCACGTATTTCGGATCCTTGCCGGTTAAAGTGATAACAGACCACGCTGCACTTACCAAATTAACGAATGGAAAGAATTTGTCGTCTAGAATGATAAGGTGGACGCTTAAGTTGGCAAATTTTAATGTGGAATGGGAACATCGCCCAGGTACGCAAAATTTAGTGGCTGATATGTTGTCTAGAAAACCGTTAGAAAGTAGTGAAGAACCAAAGGTGTCTTGTGCGGTGATTAGATCGTTAATATTATCGTCTAGAGAACAGTTGAGAGAGGAACAGAGAAATGATCTGGAGTTAGGCCATATCTTACAGTTTTTAGAAAATCCGGACGAAAGTTCCATTAATGAGTCAATCTGTAGAAATTGGTCCCGCGACTTTAAATTGATAGATGGGTTGTTATACTATGCAAAATATACAACCACACTAGGTGAATTAAGAGTATTTATATCTAAAACATTACGTAAAGATGTTATGCGAGAATTCCATGACTCGCCGATGGCAGGCCATTTAGGCAAAAAGAAAACCTACTTAAAATTAAAAGACGCGTGTTATTCCCCGTACATGAGGAAATACATTTATAAATATGTAGCAACCTGCGACCAATGCCAAAAATTCAATTATAAGAACGGATTACCAGCTGGTCAATTAATTCCGATAGTAACGAATTTTCCGAATGAAATCGTATCTTTAGATTTATTAGGCCCATACCCTGCAACTAGTCCAGAACGCTATAGATTTATTTTAGTAATTACAGATAATTTTTCTAAATGGGTTGAAATAGTTCCCTTAAGGAAAGCTTCGGCTAAAGCAATTGCCAATGCATTTTTTGAGAATTATATTTCGCGTTATGGAGCTCCTGTAAAGTTAATAAGGGACAATGGCCCCCAAATGATATCCGAAGTTTTTGAGCAAGTATGTCGCAGGTTGAACATAAAACACGTTAAAACTGTGGTATATCGTCCACAAGCTAATCAAACGGAAAGAGTTAATCGTACTCTTTTAAAAATGATTTCGAGTTTTGTCGCGGATAATCACACTAACTGGGACCAATTTCTGCAAGAGTTCAGCTACGCTCTTAGGACAGCAGTACATGAGACAACGGGTAAAACACCGGCGGAATTATTTTTAGGTCGAAATTTAATTACCCCATTTCAAAAATTAATAATGGTAACTGATGGATCAGACTTAGTTTGTGGGAATATTGAAAAATTGTTTGAGGAGGCTAGAATTCATACAAAGCGCCAGCACGAGAAGTGGGCGAAATATTATAATAAGAAGAGGCGTGAAGTTAATGTGAAGGTTGATGATCTAGTGTTAGTTCAAACTCACCCGTTGAGTTCGGCAAGTAAGAAAATAGTGGGTAAATTTATGCCAAAGTTTGAGGGCCCATATTAAGTTCTGAGTGTAAAAAATAATAATAATTTAGTAATATTAAAATTTGGTAAAAGAATAACTGTTAATGTGGATCAGGTGAGAATTTACCATCAAAGAGAAGACAGTGTTGCCGAATCGGAAAGTGCCAGAAGTAGTGATCATGGTGCAGTGGCATCAGACAGGTCGGATGATGGGCAGCCGAGATTGGTGCAATCGGAGAGTGATGGGGGTGTCGTGGAGAATCGAAATCAGGAAATTTAGAAGGTAGTAGTGATATAGTTACGAATAGACGCGAAGGAGTGGAGGTGAGAAGAAAAAACGTGTGCGAACGGAGTCTGCTGTTTCTTCGGGGGGTGATGCGTATAATTTCAGGAAGAGAAAACCTCATTGGACAGAGAGAGAGAAAAGAGGAAGACCACTCTCTTGGAAGGAAAACATACAGAAGAAGAAGAGACCAGAGGCCCAGGTATCCCGAGACAAGAGAAAGTTGACCTCGTCAATGCCGTCTCATCCCTCCAGAAAGCGGTATAGAGAGGTGGAAGAAAATAATTCTGAAGGAACAATTCCAGGACCATCCCGCAGTGAACAGTGGAAATCAGAAAGAGCAATTCCAGGACCATCCCACAGATTCAAATACAACAAACACCAGCAAGAAAGGAACTGCCCTTACAACCTTCGGAGCCGACGTCGAGTGGACAGCAGCCAAATTCCAGTTCTCACAAAGGAAAAGAACGCCTCAGCAGGAGCATATCAGCTTCAGCGGACTCAATGGAAGAGGAGACCCAGAAGGTGGGAGCGCAGAGAGGACAGCCCTAGGACAAGGTCATCCAATACAGAGGCCATGGTTGGAGACAAAGCCTATGCAGATTGGATCTAAAGACTAGCCAGGTTGTATAATTCTAATTTGTTTATTTTTCCTCTGACAGACAGTTCGGAGTATTTTCTATGTGGGCTAGCTAATTTTTTTTTGTAAAATTACCGTACAAAAGTTAGTGCGTTGTGTGTATTTTCATATCGGTTGAAAAAGCTTTTGTATTTAATTTTTTTCCAAATTGTGGAAAAACATTTGTTAAATTGCAATTGTTTTGCTACACTTTAAAGACGAGGTTTTATATGTGAGATTACTTGTATTGTTTGTTATAATATATTCTATGTAAAAAATGTATATATTTTTGTGTGTAATTATTAAGATGTATAAGTAGTGTCTGGTTTCTGGGCGCGGCGTAATTAGGAATACTAACAAAAAACATTAACAGCGCAGCGCGATTGATTGGGAATTTTTTGAAAATGAAACCAGATAAAGGTTATTTTGTTATGAAACTATATATATATAATATAATGTATGCCATATTTTATGTCAATAAGGAAGTTGTATAAAAGTTCTGTGCATTTAATGTCATGTTTTAGAAAAAATTGACAAGGTTTCCTCTCAGGGCAGCAGTCCCTGAACAAAGTGATGAGATGAAAGTGATGTCGTACGATGATATTATTGTAAAAAAATTTTTTTATATTTCTTAGCACTTAAGTAAAGTGCATGATCAGGGTTTTTTCCTTGAAAGGTTTTCCCCTGATCTTCACCCGAATGGGATGCACTGTAGGGAATGTATGTATGTAAAAGATCAATAAATTAGAGTGGAGTACCCCTTTGAGTAGTCATTTCTGTGTGCTAGTTTAATTAAAGTTTCTAACTTAGAGAGTTAAAATTTTCTGCAAATTCAGTGTTTTCATGCATTCTAAAGTTCGTGAGTTAAAACTTTCTACAAGTTCAGTATTTTTCAGGCATTCTAAAGTTCGTGAGTTAAAACTTTCTACAAGTTCAGTATTTTCAGGCATTCTAAAGTTCGTGAGTTAAAACTTTCTACAAGTTCAGTATTTTTAGGCATTCTAGAGTAGTTAAAATTTTGTGCAGGTTCAGTGTTTTTCAGACGTTAGGTAAATTAAGCGAGTTCTTTCAGGTCGTTTAGACCTTCAATAAGTCACGCTTTTTTTCTCGGAGTGGGGTTGTGAGGGGTGCTTACGCGTTTCACTAACCTTCTCTTGAACTCTTTAAAATGTTTTATTTATGTCAACCAATCTCCTCCGAGAGCCAAAAAGTGTGACTTACGCAAACGAGATATTTTTGGGTTTAGCGAGTTCAAAAAGGATATAAAAGGGAGAAATGAAATGAAGAAAAAAAGGGAATTGAGAGAGTAGTTTTTCTAGTGGAAATATATTCGTCGGGAGAAGAGTCTATTGAAAAGTATACAGAAATCGGTTCGAGACGGAACTAAGAAATAGCTGAGATTGAAGCCACTTATTAAAGGAATCCAAATATTGAAGAAGTATTTAGAAGAACCTGCCATAACTAAAGATACCAGAGAGGTTAGTTCAATTTCCCAAATTAAATATAAGTGTGTAGCTTAATTATGCGCGTCGACTACCGTGGATTCAGTTAGGATTCCGTCGTTCATAATTGAATTCTTCTCATACTCCACTGTGTTTTGTTGATCTTAAGGTTTGAATAGTATTTGTGTAATCTCTCAATTAAGAAAGGTCAATAAATAAGATTGATTTATTAAATAAGTTGTAATTAATAATGAATTCAACACATTCAGATTTAGATAATACAAGAAGGGGAGTTAATAATCTTAGGGGTAGTGATAGACTACGACACCTTATATCCCAATCATCTAAAAAAGTTTTTTTTTTTTTTTTTTTTGCAATTTTGTAAGATATTTTCAGATTTATTTTTTTTATGCCGCATGTTTCGGCTGAACTTTTATTTTTTCTAGTATTTTTTATGTAATATATATACAGCCGATTCTCGATAATTCAAACCTTCGATAATACGAACCTCTCAATAATTCGAAGTATATGCTCAATCCCTAGAAAACTCTTGATATTTCGAACTAAAAGAATACGTTTTGGTACACTTAATATTTCGAAGTCAAATCTGTAGCTGATCATACTACAACACGCTATAATTCGATGTTATCTTATAAAACTCTCGATAATTCGAACACTCACTGTCATCTGCAGTCCTGTAATAAACAGGTTGCAGCTTACAAGTTTTGCATTGTGTTGTCTCTGCGTGTCTCCCCAGTAATTTAGCCCCTTTGATGACCATCTGTCTTCTACCCCTTCTTAGTGTTTTCCGATTCCTCAGGCGAAAAGACACTTTTATTGTTTCATTAATTTAAGTGGGCCTTTAATAGACAAACCGCACCTTTTGTCAGCCGTCCATTTCTTTCGTTTAACACATGTCCTTGGTACACATGTGTTCAGAAAGGATTGTCCGCTATTATTAAGAAGAGATGCGTAGAATTGTGTATGAGAGCGAATGTATTCTTCTAAAACAGGACTTTTAACTTCTGTAAATTATTTATATGTGCTTTTTAAAAATACTTTAAAATAATTTTATACATATGTACAATTGTTGTTTTGTTACATAGTTTCAAATTTAAATGTGTTAGAAAAAAATTTATCTTCGTCTATTTTGGAAATTTTTTTCTATCCTCTTTATAATTCGAACTTTTTCACTGGTCCCCCGAACTTCGAGCTATCGAGAGTCGACTATATATGGAACTGTAAAATTATTTTCTTCTATAAGTTGCTTTTTGAATACCCAACAGCACAGAGGACGAGATCGAAATAGGAACTGGCACGCATTAGTTGAACATTCGATACTTCACCAGGCTAGCATGGTTTTAACGTGTGTTTGTAGTAAAATATTTAAACATTTCATGAAATTCGAATTTTGTGAAAATCTCCCAGTGCATTTTTATTGAAGGACAAATAATATACTTCTCTTTAACTACGTCTCTAAATCCCCCCCCCCAAAAGTGAGTTATATGTTAAATTCGTTCAGCAGAGATTAAACTCGCGAGTCGGTTCTAGAAAAGAGTTCTTAAGAGAGAGATTTGTAAAATAATTTGCATAAAACGTCTTTGCTTTAACTACAGTAAGAAAGGGCTTTTTAGGTAGTTATTTTATTTTATTTTAGGAATGATCTCTTCGTACAAAGAAGGTATGCCAAATAGTCTTACCTAGGGCTTAAATTGTCTAAAAATATTGACAAATAAAATAGGTTAAAATATAATGAATGAGATAAGTAATAAAATTAAACCTTTTGGATCCACAATGCTTTGACTGATTTTTGTTTTCATTTTATTGATTTATGTCGAACAATAACATAGGTTACATCATATAAATGTATCATAACCAAAAGGAAATAAAAATTCTATTTACTCATTCCATACGTGAGAAAATAACAGCTTAGGCTTTTAAAAATACTTACGATGACCTAAAAATTCGCTCAAAGAAAAAAAGAATTCTCACCGACAATTTCATATCATTGGCGTTCTATTTCGCCGATGTTAGCGGAACAAATGGCGGAAGAACAAAGCGAGGAACATAGCAAAGATTTTAATTTTCAAGCATTTTGAATTAATGGACCATAACTGAAATGTTAGACTACTCTGATTTTGAAAATGTTCGAAAAACATAATATTGTCGCTTGCGAGTAAACGCTATCTTATGATTCATAAAGTTTGAAAAATAAGAGAGAGAGAGAGAGAGAGATTTTATGATTCAGATCAGTTATTCCACACACACACACAACAACCCATATTTTGAACTGTATAAAAAATTTGTAAAAGGATTTTTTTTAAAAAAATTATAATTCTTTATTTAATTTTTCATTACTCGTACATCAATTTATTCCGAATATCGCTCATATCAACAATTCTTGTCAGTAATAATATGTAGACAAAAATATATTGGTCTCTTTTTTATATTAGGACGGCAAGAAAAATTATAAAAATACAAACATTTTTTTAAAAGAAAGAGTTGAGAAATTCGTTTTCTGAATTCTACTTCTCTTCCAATAATAACATACAACTATGGTCCTTTCGAATTTTTAAAAAACAATGTGTAGATAAAGCCCATTTGTTTTGTTCACCCTTTATAGGGCCCTTTTTTCTAGCAATGTTATGTCAAAATATTTTAGGGATCGAGATTGATTTATAAAAAGAAATACATTTAACTTTTATTACCGATAGTTAATTTGAATTTTACAACCAATTTTTTGGGGTGGGAAGTATGTTTCCCACCACCATTAGGAGCTATTCAAACGTAGTACATCTTATGTTTTGCTTTTCTGTTTAATAGCATCACATTATGTTTATAAAATATAGTTTGCAAGTACTAAAATCTACAAAAGGAATTTTAAATTGTATATAATTTGTGTTTAGAAATGAAGGAATTTATACACATCCCTTTCCCTGAACACTCTTGGGAGGAAACTGGGCGTCAAAAATTACCTGCGGCGATTGGTATCCGCCTATAGTAGTGATCCCCAAAGTGGTCTATATAAACCCCCAGGGGTCTATGGTGACCTGCAAGGGGTCCATGATAGCAAAAAGATAATTTGGGGATCCATGAGTTGTACATTGGGGTCTACGATTGTGGTTCTCATTAAACCAGATCGTGACTTTAATTTTAAAGGAAAATTTAATCAAATGAATACCAGATTTTACATTTAACAGATTTATTTACTAAACTTAATGTTTATTTTGCAGTTATAAGGTGATAGAATAAATTTTATTAGAGCAAGGACCATCATTTTAGTGTTTCTTGCAAGAATTAAGATAAAGGAGTATAATATTGGACGTCGCGAATTTTCCCAGTTCCTAAATTGGCCACCGATAATCTGCCAGGAAAATGGCGTTTTAACCTACGTTCCACATTTAAATTCCCTTTATTCAGATTTTGAAACTATATTTGAGAATGCTGTGACTATATATTTGGTAATTTCCACAGAAGCCAATGAATTCATATAGTCCTACCGGGGAAAAAATGTCACATTACAAGAGGAGCTGATCGGAATAGGCAGTAACGGAGATATTAAAGTTTAGAAACGGATGTCAGAAATTTTGGCTTTAAAAAGACATACCTGTTATTAATCTCAAAATATGGAATAATGGAAGAAATTTTTTAATTGTGTTCTTTTTCCTAGTGTGAAGGAGTTTCAGTAAAGGTTGTGAACTGGACACGACGAACCAAGGAAATTTAGGGTTAAACCTGATAAGATTGATAACCAGTGTTGAATATTTGCTACTGAAGCACCAGATTCATCCCTGACAAAAAAACATTAGTTTGTTTATCTGTTATTTTATGAGTCATTTAAATTTAAATTTAATTAACATGTGTGTTTCTTAAGTTGTAAATATACTTTACTACTATAAATTTAAATCTTTTAAAATAATTAGCTCTGTACCAGCTGTCACAAACACATTTAAGCTGATACATTTGCAAAAATTCAGTATTACGTAAGCAGGGTCTACCCCAAACAGAAAAAGACGGCAAGGGGTCTGTGAGCCAAAATTTTGGGAACCTTTGGCATGTAGAGTGCCGGGTACTAAAAAGAGATATCAGCTTCCGAAGAATGTACTAGGTATGCAATGGTAAAACGCCAATCCGCAGCCCATTTGAAATTTAAAAAAACTTTCTCTGAACATTCAGAAAAAAGGGATGAACACATATTGGGACATTGATTGCAAGCTGAACAAACGTATCTTATTCTCTTCTCATGTGCTTTAGTAAATCAACGTCAATATATTTTTTTGTAAAGTTGGCATAAGATCACCAACTTTAGTTAATCGTGTGTCAACTGAAATAGTTTTCTAGCTGCTCCGAAAACTTACAAGTAGTTATTTTCCTTTACGACTAGAAAGTCCAGTAATCGTTTGTCGCGCTAGCAGCACAAATCATAGATGGGGGGAAAGCGCTTCCTATATCGATATTTAAAAATTAATGAAATGGGTGGGAAGTATATTTCCCACTGAGTTATAAAGGGTTAAATGAAGTTTTATCAATGAATCTAACATAAATATCTATAATTTTAGCTCTTCTTTACAATAGTTATATCATTATTTAGTCCAAATTCACTAACTTTTTATACTTCTTTGAATATTATTCTCCATGAAACAAGAAAGCATCGTATTTAATTGGTGTTTTTTAAAAAATTCCAAATTAAATTAAATTTTTTTAAAAATTGCTTAAAAAAACTGTTGAATATTATTTTATCACAATCCGTGCTTTTATTGAATTATTTACCTCAGGAAAACAAATATGAAGATACTACGCTCAAATATATTAGAATAATATAAAGTCGCCATTGTATTTGTTAATTGGAAATTTTCAATAATTTTTTTTAACTTAATAAAACAATCTCCATGGAGATATATTGTTCTATATACCTTCATTTTCTATTGTTTCTATATATTTATTAGACACCAAGAGGCTTTTTTTTAGCTACCAATAAATTGTACCCATTAAATTTTCAAATACCTGCTATCACCAAAAATGAGCTTAATTTTCAAGAACAGTTATGGCAATACTAGATTTTTCTCTTATTATTCTTATTGGGTTAAGCAAAAACTCACACAAAAACGAAGTAATTTTTTTCTCAATTCATTCATGTATTATAGTAATTTGTACGTAATCAGGAATTCAAGAAAAAACTGAAATGTATTCAAATTATTAGGATTTTAGGGCAATTGTGATGTTGCCATAATTATTTTGAGAACTAATTTGTCATAATTTGGCTTTCTTTTGGGCAAATCACGTTTTTAATTAATCACATTTTCGTGTTTTATTATTCTCTCTTGTTATTTTTCTCTTTTCCTTCAGGGACAAATGATTTGTTCATTTATAATTGTTACATAAGGCAAAATTATTTCCTGAGGTCGCCAGTATAATAACATTACAATGAAAGCGTAATCGTAATGTATTCAGAGCGTATCCAGTAGTGTATTTCAGTTCCCCGCAAACTCCCGCATCGCAGGAGGGAGGCAAGATTCAAAGGGACCCAAAACCTGACTGACACCAAGTACGCATCAAACCAATTTATTAAATTTTTAAAGCAAAACCTAACTTAGCAGGGAGGGTCCTAATATTCTCCATTGCGCCATTGTGCTAAATATATTGTTTTAAGTTACAGTATATAAAACTTGAATTCATTTCTCAAAATTTTGTCTCAAAAATAAATTCTTGAGAGCCTCAAATGTATATATGAATATCATTTTGTTGGATAAAACGGCGTAAAACTTTATGTTTTTTTTTAATCTGTAATTATATATTTCTGCATATTTTCTAAAAATATATTCGAGCATTATATATCAAGACTATTTATATGTATAATAACCTTGTTCTTAGCTTGAATTACAATTTAGCACATTTCAGGGACTAAGGTAAAATTTAATCCTATTTAAAATTTGTGAAAAAAGAAAAGTAGATGGAAAATTAAACGAAATTCTGTTTCGAGAGCCCTATTTTTGTATATAAAACACTTTAAGGCCCAGTTGAGCGTACTATACTTTTAATTTACTTAAAACTTTATGTTTGAATGTTTTTTGAACTCTTGAAAGATGAGTTTCCTTTTTTTTAAATGAAGAGTAGAAACAAAATATAAAGGTCTTTTTTTTTTTTTTTTTTTTTTTTTTTTTTTTTTTTGCAGCTCTAATTGAAAATTATAGACAAGCTGAAGAAAATTTTAATATTCTCACATTCTGCTTGTTCAACTTTGATTTCTAGAGAAGATAATATGACTTCGGGTATGAGAAACTGACTTAAGGTATGAAAAAATTGGAGCTTCTTTCGGTATTTCCTTTAAAATGTCATAATTTATATCCACTTTATAATAACTGAAGCTTGAACTGAGTTTGTTTTCCTTTGCAAATGTTTTGTAAAATACAATTTAATATTTTTAAAGAAAGATGTACGGCTTTAATCGTTGATTTATTTCAAAAAGTATGACGCAGGCTTTTACTTTGTGCCCTGCTTTTAAATATATCGTACCGTGAAAGATTTGTAATGCAAACTCAACATATTCATGTATTGTTTACCTTTAGTTTCAAAACAAACAATTTTGTTTTGTTTAATTTAACAATCTTGGACAAAACATGTGCATAATCTATTAAAAGTTCGCATTTTTTAAAAACAATAACATTATTTATTTCTTTTAAAATTTTGAGTACTTTTTTTGGTTGCAAAATTACCTTTTTTTATCTTTTTGTTATCATCTATACAAATAAATAAAATTGAAGTGTCTGTTTGTAATTTCAAATTAGCAGCTTTTTACTAAATGCATTTAAAGGCATATAAAAAAAGTACTTATATAAAAATACTTATATAAAAAAAAACAATTTTTTAAATTTTTGTCTGTCTGTCTGTCTGTCTGTCTGTCTGTCTGTCTGTCTGTCTGTTTGTTCCGGCTAATCTCGGGAACTTCTGGTCCGATTTTAAAAATTCTTTCACCAATGGAAAGCTACATTATCAGCGAGTAACATAGGATATATTTTATTCCCATATTCCTACGGGAACGGGAACTATTCGGGTAAAACGTTGACGTTGCTTACTCCCCGCCAAGTTGGCGCAAAATTATGCATTTGCTCAATAATACAAATTTTAATAAATATTTTCTCACATTTGTAACAAATAACTGAAACATAGTGTTAATTAGCATCTTCACAAAAAGCAATTTTTAAAGGGTTTTTTATGGTTATTATTTACGTTACGTTTGTTAAATGTCAAACTCAAACCTTGAGAAATATCTCCAAGTTGGCTAAGAATTTAAATCCCAGGTATTTTAATGCAAATTTTCTCCCACTTTTTAAAGAGGGAAACGAAATAAAGTTTTAGCGAATTGCGCGCGCGTGATATTGAAAATTCTATGGTAATATTAACTGACAGTTTCATAAAAAGTTTTGATTACTTAAGTAGTTTTGATTAGTTTGAACTTTTTTAACCTAATTATACAATATTCATATTTTGCATAAAATTTTTCACTTATACTGAACCTACATATTTTACATGGAAGTATTACTTTGAAGATATGCTATGGAGGCATCCATACAATGTCACTCACAAAATAAAATTAGGGAGCTTTACGCAATACTTATTTCATCTTCGGTCCTTCTAATCCTCAAACCTTTTGGAAAAAGTACAAAGACTACATGGCGGAAGATATTTTGTGACGAAAAACAACCAAATATGCCTTTCAATGAACAAATCTGCAACGAAACGCAATAAAGGTTTTCAGAATGGTTAGGAAGAAGCTACATAATTTTGGAATGATTAGCCCTAGACGTGTCGACGGAAATGGCTTCGATAATGAAATTACATGAGAATTAAACTACGATTTTATAGCATTGCAGCATCAAGTAACAGAATTTACCCCTCAATTAACTCCAGAACAAAGTCGCGTTTTTCAACAAGTGTTACGCAAAGTAGAATCCATCAGTGGTGCACTCTTTTTTTCTCGAAGCCCCTGGAGGAACAGGAAAAACATTTTTGCTAAACTTATTACTAATGACCATCAGAAAAACCCAGAAGATAGCAGTTGCTATGGCTTTTTCTGGTACAGCCACGATTTTACTGACCAAAGGTCGCACAGCACATTCCATTTTAAAATTATCGCTTAATCTTGCATTTGAAGATTCACTCATCTGAAATTTCAGAAAAAATAGCTCTCAAGGCTAAATGCTTCCACAATGTAAGCTTTTAGTGTGGGATGAAAGTACGATGTTTCATAAGAAAGCTATAGAAGCGTTAAATCGTACTCTTCAGGATTTACGAGATAGTACAGATATTATAGGAGGAATGGTAGCTTTATTATATATTGGCTGGTGAATTCAAGCTTATGGGGAAAAGTTGAAAAATTCAGTCTGAAAACGAATATCCCACGGAGTTCTTAAATTCACTGGAACTTTCGGTTGTACCCTCACATAAACTTCAATTAAAACTAAATGTACAAGTTATGCAGAATCTCGATGCTACTCGAGTATGTAAAGGAGCGAGGCTTTGGATCACAAAACTGATGCAGAATATACTTGGTGCCAATATTTGAATATATGTCATGAACAGGGATAGTGTTATCATACCTCGAATTTCAAGTATCCCCACTGACCTACCGTTTCAATTCAAAACGAGTTCAATTTCCAGTTTCACTGTTGCTATTAACAAAGCTAACATTTCAGTTAGCAGGGGTGCGCATTTGGAAAAGCAATGTTTTTCCCATGGCCAACTATATATAGCCTGATCGGTGTGTCCAATGCCCAAATCTTCACATATTAGCAACTGAAGGAAGAACATATAATGTGGTATACAGTAGCATCTTAGAATAATATTCTGTTTTGAGCTCTTTTAAAGAGGAATTATATATAGTAGTAGGAATTATATAGTAGAGGAATTATATATAGTAGTAGGAATTATATAGTAGAGGGATTATATATAGTAGTAGGAATTATATAGTAGAGGAATTATATATAGTAGTAGGAATTATATAGTAGAATAATTATATAGAAGAGGAATTATATAGGAATTAGTAGATACTTTCGATTTTTAAAAATATTAATAGTTTAAGTTATTGAATTTTTGTTTTTAATTATTATAATAAATTACGTTTTCAATTTTTTTAAACTAAGCTCAATTTTAGAATTTTTAAATTGTATTGGTTCCAGTCAAGCAATAAAAAAATTTACCATATTGTATTGTTTACTTTCTAATGATAATGATTACGACTTTGACAGTTATTTAAAGACATCAACGCGAGCGGAGCCGCGGGTAAGAAGCTAGTAATAAATAAAACTATACAGAGTTTCCCCCTACTTATTTCTTTATAGTATCCTACAAGTAAGGGGTTCTAATATGCTATTATTGAATATTAATATATTTTAAGGGGGAAAAGGTATCTTGAATATATTTTAGAAGAAAAATATCAGAGCACAAATGTAAAAAAATGTTCAAAAACAAATAGTGATAGAGGAAATAAAAAATACATTGACGCGGTCAAGTATCTTCAAGAATAAAGTAAAAATATAGAAAAAAAACGTATTGCCGAAAAGAGACATGCTATTGCCATTCTACATTAGATAAAAATTTGAATAAAATTAAATTCTTACTTTAGTGAAATAGTTGTTTGTGCAATGTACAGCAGTGTATAACTTAATTTATATTCTTTAAAATTATCTTTTTGTGAATTTATATAAAAATTTCAGTAACATTCAATAACATTCGCATCAAAAGGATTCGAAAGGGAGTCACTGACTTAAAACTGTCAATTTGCTTAACTAAAAGGTCATATATCTTGAAAATGAACATTAAATAGATATATTATTTTTATATGAAACTTGCGTAATAATATAAATTGATAAAATAGACTCACACACATTCCTGGAAGCGTCATTGAGAAAACGAATAGTGGAAGGCAACTTGACAAAGTCGGAGTCTAAAGTTAAACTAACTCCATGTTATTTTGAAAAGCATCGGTCGTGAAAAATATTATTGGGAAAGACCAGACTGACAAAATTCTCTTCGAAATATGGTAATTGCATTTTAAAAAAGAAACCGATAAAAGTGAGATAGATAGTGACTTGCCTAACTTTCCACTTTGCAGCCTTAATAATTAATAGCGCATGCAATTGCTTATTTATTCATCCTTTATAACTTGCCACACGGTTGAGTGGTTGATATCATTCGAGCTTTAAGAGCTGGAGGGACAGGATGTTCTGCCAACTTTGTTTTGCATTAAAGGATTTACTTTTCCTTTTTTTTTTATCAGTAATTAAACAAAGCATTGTCTAATAATTTAGTTTATAGAGGCAATTGCAAGATGCTGGATGATTTTAAATGGATTATTTCCCCCCCCCCTTTGTTTGCATTGCATTGTATATTTGTGATGTCATAATTTGAAGTTATTAAGAAGTGAATTCCCGCTGAGTTATTATTTTAAGTAGCACACTTCTAACTCAGTAGTTAAACAAGAATCTGGTTTTCTTTAATCCATTGCGCAGTAGAACACTTTTGAGTCACGTAAGAGGCTATTGTTAACGGTAAAGTATTAATTCGTCATCGAATCATTTTTTAGGAGAAAGTATTTGTGAAAACATCTATCTGGGGACGGATTGATTTTTTATTTTCTTATAAACATCGTTTGGTTGTTTATATTATATTCGCTTTACTAAATCGTTTGCTGTTACTTTTCCAATTGATAACTGTTTCCGTAATTGATTTATAAAATTGAATTTGGTGAAAATAAAATTCCACTGTTCCTATTTTGTGTTGGATTTTGTAGCCGCTGTTTTTGCTGTAGTATTTGTATTATAAATGGAATAAATGTTAGTTCAAGTTTATATGTTGTGATTTTCATTTGTAAAGAAGTTTATGTAGTATTAAGAACAGTATTTAATATACATCACGGATAACTGAGTCTTGAAAAACGTAATGATAGAAAGAAATTCGTCGAGAGAAAATGTGATTGATTTAAACGAAATATGCAGCAATACGGAAAGTAAAATAAAGTGATTTGGCAAGAAATCGGGGGGGGGGGGGTTACAGTATGTGAATTTGTTAAACGGGAATATGAAAATCTGAGAAAGAGTAGTGAAAAATGTATCGCTTCGATATAGGCTTAAAAAACGTTTCTTAAATTATTAAAACTGCTCCAGGCAACGCGTATTCCATTAATAAATTTTTTTAAATCTTTTTTTCATTATCAAGTTGTCGTAGTCTATCACTACCTCTAAGATTATTAACTCCCCTTCGCGTATTATCTAAATCTGAATATGTTGGATCCATAATTAATTACAACTTATTTAATAAATCAATCTTATTTATTGACCTTTCTGAATTGAGAGATTACACAAATATTATTCAAACCTTAACATCAACAAAATACAGTGGAGTATGAGAAGAATTCGATTATGAACGACGGAATTCTAACTGAATTCACGGAGAACGACGCGTACAATCAAGCTACACATTTATATTTAATTTATGAAAACAACTGACCTGATACCTTTTCTTAAGGCAGGTTCTTCTATATCTGGATTGCTTTAATGAGCGGCTTCAATCTCAGCTATTTCTTAGTTCCGTCTCGAACCGATTTCTGTATACTTTTCAATAGACTCTTCTCCCGACGAATATATTTCCACTAGAAAAACTACTCTCACAAAATCTCCTTTTTCTCTTCATTTCATTTCTCCCTTTTATATCCTTTTCGAACTCTCACTAAACCCAAAAATATCTCGTTTGCGTAAGTCACACTTTTTGGCTCTCGGAGGAGATTGGTTGACATAAATAAAACATTTTAAAGAGTTCAAGAGAAGGTTAGTGAAACGCGTAAGCACCCCTCACAACCCCACTCCGAGAAAAAAAGCGTGACTTATTGAAGGTCTAAACGACCTGAAAGAACTCGCTTAATTTACCTAACGTCTGAAAAACACTGAACCTGCACAAAATTTTAACTACTCTAGAATGCCTAAAAATACTGAACTTGTAGAAAGTTTAACTCACGAACTTTAGAAGCTGAAAATACTGAACTTGTAGAAAGTTTTAACTCGCGAACTTTAGAATGCCTGAAAGAATACTGAATACTGAACTTGTAGAAAGTTTTAACTCACGAACTTTAGAATGCATGAAAACACTGAATTTGCAGAAAATTTTAACTCTCTAAGTTAGAAACTTTAATTAAACTAGCACACAGAAATGACTACTCAAAGGGGTACTCCACTCTAATTTATTGATCTTTTACATACATACATTCCCTACAGTGCATCCCATTCGGGTGAAGATCAGGGGAAAACCTTTCAAGGAAAAAACCCTGATCATGCACTTTACTTAAGTGCTAAGAAATATAAAAAAATTTTTTTACAATAATATCATCGTACGACATCACTTTCATCTCATCACTTTGTTCAGGGACTGCTGCCCTGAGAGGAAACCTTGTCAATTTTTTCTAAAACATGACATTAAATGCACAGAACTTTTATACAACTTCCTTATTGACATAAAATATGGCATACATTATATTATATATATATAGTTTCATAACAAAATAACCTTTATCTGGTTTCATTTTCAAAAAATTCCCAATCAATCGCGCTGCGCTGTTAATGTTTTTTGTTAGTATTCCTAATTACGCCGCGCCCAGAAACCAGACACTACTTATACATCTTAATAATTACACACAAAAATATATACATTTTTTACATAGAATATATTACAACAAACAATACAAGTAATCTCACATATAAAGCCTCGTCTTTAAAGTGTAGCAAAACAATTGCAATTTAACAAATGTTTTTCCACAATTTGGAAAAAAATTAAATACAAAATCTTTTTCAACCGATATGAAAATACACACAACGCAGTAACTTTTGTACGGTAATTTTACAAAAAAAATAGACTAGCCCACATGGAAAATACTCCGAACTGTCTGTCAGAGGAAAAATAAACAAATTAGAATTATACAACCTGGCTAGTCTTTAGATCCAATCTGCATAGGCTTTGTCTCCAACCATGGCCTCTGTATTGGATGACCTTGTCCTAGGGCTGTCCTCTCTGCGCTCCCACCTTCTGGGTCTCCTCTTCCATTGAGTCCGCTGAAGCTGATATGCTCCTGCTGAGGCGTTCTTTTCCTTTGTGAGAACTGGAATTTGGCTGCTGTCCACTCGACGTCGGCTCCGAAGGTTGTAAGGGCAGTTCCTTTCTTGCTGGTGTTTGTTGTATTTGAATCTGTGGGATGGTCCTGGAATTGCTCTTTCTGATTTCCACTGTTCACTGCGGGATGGTCCTGGAATTGTTCCTTCAGAATTATTTTCTTCCACCTCTCTATACCGCTTTCTGGAGGGATGAGACGGCATTGACGAGGTCAACTTTCTCTTGTCTCGGGATACCTGGGCCTCTGGTCTCTTCTTCTTCTGTATGTTTTCCTTCCAAGAGAGTGGTCTTCCTCTTTTCTCTCTCTCTGTCCAATGAGGTTTTCTCTTCCTGAAATTATACGCATCACCCCCCGAAGAAACAGCAGACTCCGTTCGCACACGTTTTTTTCTTCTCACCTCCACTCCTACGCGTCTATTCGTAACTATATCACTACTACCTTCTAAATTTCCTGATTTCGATTCTCCACGACAACCCCCATCACTCTCCGATTGCACCAATCTCGGCTGCCCATCATCCGACCTGTCTGATGCCACTGCACCATGATCACTACTTCTGGCACTTTCCGATTCGGCAACACTGTCTTCTCTTTGATGGTAAATTCTCACCTGATCCACATTAACAGTTATTCTTTTACCAAATTTTAATATTACTAAATTATTATTATTTTTTACACTCAGAACTTAATATGGGCCCTCAAACTTTGGCATAAATTTACCCACTATTTTCTTACTTGCCGAACTCAACGGGTGAGTTTGAACTAACACTAGATCATCAACCTTCACATTAACTTCACGCCTCTTCTTATTATAATATTTCGCCCACTTCTCGTGCTGGCGCTTTGTATGAATTCTAGCCTCCTCAAACAATTTTTCAATATTCCCACAAAATAAGTCTGATCCATCAGTTACCATTATTAATTTTTGAAATGGGGTAATTAAATTTCGACCTAAAAATAATTCCGCCGGTGTTTTACCCGTTGTCTCATGTACTGCTGTCCTAAGAGCGTAGCTGAACTCTTGCAGAAATTGGTCCCAGTTAGTGTGATTATCCGCGACAAAACTCGAAATCATTTTTAAAAGAGTACGATTAACTCTTTCCGTTTGATTAGCTTGTGGACGATATACCACAGTTTTAACGTGTTTTATGTTCAACCTGCGACATACTTGCTCAAAAACTTCGGATATCATTTGGGGGCCATTGTCCCTTATTAACTTTACAGGAGCTCCATAACGCGAAATATAATTCTCAAAAAATGCATTGGCAATTGCTTTAGCCGAAGCTTTCCTTAAGGGAACTATTTCAACCCATTTAGAAAAATTATCTGTAATTACTAAAATAAATCTATAGCGTTCTGGACTAGTTGCAGGGTATGGGCCTAATAAATCTAAAGATACGATTTCATTCGGAAAATTCGTTACTATCGGAATTAATTGACCAGCTGGTAATCCGTTCTTATAATTGAATTTTTGGCATTGGTCGCAGGTTGCTACATATTTATAAATGTATTTCCTCATGTACGGGGAATAACACGCGTCTTTTAATTTTAAGTAGGTTTTCTTTTTGCCTAAATGGCCTGCCATCGGCGAGTCATGGAATTCTCGCATAACATCTTTACGTAATGTTTTAGATATAAATACTCTTAATTCACCTAGTGTGGTTGTATATTTTGCATAGTATAACAACCCATCTATCAATTTAAAGTCGCGGGACCAATTTCTACAGATTGACTCATTAATGGAACTTTCGTCCGGATTTTCTAAAAACTGTAAGATATGGCCTAACTCCAGATCATTTCTCTGTTCCTCTCTCAACTGTTCTCTAGACGATAATATTAACGATCTAATCACCGCACAAGACACCTTTGGTTCTTCACTACTTTCTAACGGTTTTCTAGACAACATATCAGCCACTAAATTTTGCGTACCTGGGCGATGTTCCCATTCCACATTAAAATTTGCCAACTTAAGCGTCCACCTTATCATTCTAGACGACAAATTCTTTCCATTCGTTAATTTGGTAAGTGCAGCGTGGTCTGTTATCACTTTAACCGGCAAGGATCCGAAATACGTGC
The DNA here is from genome assembly GCA_019973975.1 of Trichonephila clavata. Lineage (NCBI taxonomy): Eukaryota > Metazoa > Arthropoda > Arachnida > Araneae > Nephilidae > Trichonephila > Trichonephila clavata. The sequence continues at coordinate 144,061 of BMAO01014367.1, forward strand.
GATATTTATTTAATGCCCATATTACAGCTAAACATTCACGTTCCGTCACACTATAGTTTCTTTCGGCGCGGTTTAATGTTCTTGAGGCAAACGCAATAGGCCTATTATTCTGTGTCAATACTGCTCCTACCCCCACTGAGCTAGCATCCGTATAAAGTTCAAAAGCTTGGGAAAAATCTGGTAATTGTAACACTGGAGCTTCTGTCAGTGCTTTCTTAATACGATCAAAGGCTTCCTGCGCTGATTCCGACCAACGGAACTTAGAGTTTTTTCGTTTTAAACTATATAAGGGTTCACACATGTCTGCGTAGTTCTTAATAAACTTTTGATACCAACCCGTCATTCCTAAA
>BMAO01014368.1:0-22746 GCA_019973975.1 Trichonephila clavata
GCAGTTTGCATACAAAACAAATGAAAATGTCTCTGCACTAGATCAGCAATACTCAACCTGCGGCCCACCGAGCCTTTTTAAGTGCCCAGTCAGTGCCCCTTGCTCTGAAAAATTCACTTATTTAAGAACAATATATTAAAAATTTGGTGCCAAGAGATTAAATATATCAATTTTGCTTGTTGTTGTAAATGTCGTACAAGTTCAAATTGATATTCTTTTTCTATTTATAAAACGGTTACGTTTAGTGATAACAGACAACAGTAGAGTAGTGACAGTTTTATGGGTGGAACTAATTTTTAGCTATCTTTCATACCTTTCAAGAGAAAAATATCCGAAGAAAATATATCGTTTTGAGACGATTGGGGGGTTGACTATTTTGTAGTGAAAAACAAACATTGATCAGTAATTGTTTGATTTGTCACGAAGTGCTTTATTTAAAAAATACCAATAAACAGAAATCGTTAAATGACACTTTTCCTCAAAGATCTCTTTCAAGAGGTAATATAATAGGCTTTCTTGAATAATCTTTGCAACGTCAGCAAAATGTTTTGTCATTGGTAATGTCACAGTGGTAACAAAGACATCTTATGAAGTTTGTTATATTATTGGTAATCATATGAAACCGTTTACCGATGCAAAAATTGTGAAGGAGTGTTTATTAAATGCTTCTAATTCAGTGTTAGTGACAAAAATAAAAAAATTTTAAAATTATAATTAAAAAAAGCAAAGGGGAGGAGTTAAAGTATTTTGATCAATTTTCCGCATTTTAACACCCCTACTCTTTATCCTCATGAACCACCCCTTGTAAAATTGCTAACATATGTATGCGGCCCACCATGAAATAGCTGAAATACGCATGCGGCCCAGCAGAAAAAAGGTTGAGTACCCCTGCACTAGATCGAAATTATTCAGATAATTTCAAATTTTGTGTTGTAGTAAATCAAGCTTTTACGTTCATTGATTGGCGTGGTTTCAAAAAAGTTAGAAGGTGTACGATGTCAATTCTTTCTCGATGATAGTTCTTTTTAGCGTTCCAAAAATGCGCAAGATTTTGTATATGCATCTAGTTTTGCGCTCAGTCCCAATGCCAGACATATTGTAAAAATCATGAACGAATGTACGATAGGAAGAGGTTTCGCTCGCCTTATCTGATTCTCTAGCGGATATTCTCTCTCAGTTGTGTGCGACAATTCTACATCAATATCCATTGCTTTACCGAACATAAGAATAATTTTGGAATACACTTTGGAAATAGGAACTTTTTTCTCTATTCTTAGGCTTCCTTTTTCCAACCCGAATTTTTATGTCTGGTTCAGCAGCAAGTTTCACTTGAAGATCCAGTCCCTCTCATATCTTATATATCATCAAAGATTGTACTACTGACACTGCAATTCTCTCGTATTTTTCTTCATCACTATTTGCGATCACTGTATTTTCTTGGAACTGCTTTATGCTTTCAAAATAAAGCCTGATCACATTTTTCATCATATCTACTACCAAAACACAGCAGTGTATTTCAAAGAAATCAACAAGATGGAATTGGATATAATTTGCAATAATGCTGAAGAATAAGTAAAGACTTGTCTTCAGAATGTCAATAACCACCATGGTTGAAACAATCACCAAAGAGGTAAAAAATTGCAATTATATGAAGAAGAAAATTCGCTCAAAACTCAAAAAAGAAGCACCATTATCAATAGAAGACTTTAAAACGAACTAAAAAAATTCCAAATGACCCAGATTTAACGAACAAAATGTGCGGTCCTGATGAATTCGTTAATCGGCGTCCGATTGTATTTTACAATCAGGATCTATGTTTTCAATAAAATTAAATGATTTGCTTTTTAATGACCAGTGCCGGATTACTTTTTATAAATGATTCGTTCAAAAAATTCATTTGTGGATAGGTTATTTCAATATTGAGCTTTTCGTTGGGTTTCAGATGCATTTTGTACATTGGTCTTTTAACCTCCCACATTTTATATAGCATTATCTTACTAAAACTGAGGCTCAATTTCAGATAATCAAGCTAGGACAAGTAATAAGCAACTAATGACAATATATTGTTTAATAAATACATATAAATATGTTGTGTGAAAATGCATTATTTCATTTATTTAAAAAATGTAGAAATCTTTATGGTAGACCTAATATACGAATATATATGAAACTTACTGATTTCATTCCATTCTTTGAAACAAAATATAACTCATTTTTAATTTACATAAGATAGTGCTTTTAATTTTGTAAGACTTAACTATTATTAAACCAATCGACAGACCAATTATATTAAGTCCTTTATTAATAATTAAATTACTCTTTCACCTTTTTCTTATTTTAACATACACGCATGTAATAAAATTAATTATTATCATTCTTTTGATTTGCTTCCTTATTTTATAACCATTTTACACTCGCATATCACGTTTCCCGCCATTCTGATTTACACAGTTCCTTCTTTATTCACATAATTATCAATTATGCTTAACTTTTGGACACCAGTGTACTAGTAAAGAATCCGAACGTGCATTTTCTTCGGCAGGACAATTTGTAACAAAAATAAGGAGCCGTTTCAACAATGAAACGCTGGAGAAGCTTTGTTTTTATAAGCTTATTTACAAAAACACAAGAAATGAAGAAATGCTTCTTTTTTTAAGGGAATTTTGAAATTTTATTTTTTTGAAAATTGATCGATTTTGATTTTATTATATTTTTGAAAAGATCAAACATTTCTGCTTAAAATGATATATGATATATGGAAATACAATAATTAGAAGTATTTTTATTTATTTTTTAAAAGAAAGCCACTTTTTTTGTTGCGTGACAGGTGCACCTCGAGGAGCACCTGTCTTTCATCATGCTTAATTTTTCGATAACAGCGTGATTTGTTTTGTCCACAATTAGTATAACATTTTTTTACACATAAATAAAACGATTTTTCTTTGAAGAAAGGAAAAGACAACTCAGCACAGTTATTTTTTTTCGTTTGGTTTGTTGTAAAATGGGATTATTTTTGCTTGAACTTGCTAATTGTGAATTCTAATTTATTTATCCAGATTTTTTTCTGTTTAATCCACGTTTTACATTAAATTATTTATCAGTATTTTATTAACGACAAAATTATGAAGAGATCTAAAAAAATATTTAAAAAACTCAAAAATGTGGGCGTTTAAAAAATGATTGCTCAAAATGTTCCAGCTATCTCATCAGCGCAGAAACTATTATTCAAAGTGCTTCAACACGAAAACTTATTTCAAACAATAGTTTACATGAAGATATGGAAGGAAGTAATGAAAAAAATGTTTTAATAGAGTCAAATTTATTGAATAAAGCTTTATTGAACTTTGCTGTTTGTAAAAACTGTGGCCATTCCATCTCATTGTAGGCTTCTAAAAGAGTTGGAATTGTGTAATTGTGTATTATATGGAACTTTGTTGTAGTTTTTGCACAAAAAAACATGGTTTCCATACGTCAACTAAATTGAAAAATAAAAATAAACATTTCCACTCAAATTTCAGATTGGTAGTTGCTTTCAGATCTATTGGAAAAGGTCGTTCAACTGCAGAAACATTCTGTGGACTTATGAACTTGCCATCTCCACCTGAAAAATTCCATACTTATACAGAATTGTTGTTCGACTCTTCTAAATTTACCTGTGAAAAATCAATGAGAAATTCTGTTGAGGAGGCAACACGAATAGAACGTAGACAAGACATTGTTGTTGCCTTAGATGGTTAATGGCAGAAAAGAGGATACCAGTCCCTCAATGATATTGTTACAGCTACGAGTGTTGATACTGGAAAAGTTATTGACTTTGAAGTGTTTTCGAAACATTGTCGGTGCAAAACTGCATTTAATTCTGTTCATGAACCATCATGTATTGCCAACTATAGTGGAACAAGTGGAGACATGGAAGTGAAAGGCGTAACGGCGATATTTGAAAGATCTGAAGCTCATTATGGCATTCGTTACACAAAATATATGGTAGATGGAGATTCAAGAGGTTTTTCATCAATTCCCTGAATCCTTATGACACTCAAGTGGAAAAATTAGAGTACGTTGGACATATTCAAAAGCGTATGGGTACCAAGTCTTTTGAATATCAAAAGAAAAAACAGAGGAAAAAAATTAAGTGATGGAAGAAGCCTAAGAGGACGACATTTAATTTCCAAAATTCAGAGGTATTATGGTATGACCATTAGAAATAATATCAATGGTTTGTACAACATGAAAGCTGCTGTTTGGGCTGTTTATTTCCATCTTTTGTCTACAAATGAGAGCCCGCAACATGGATTGTGTCCCTCGGGTACAAATTCATGGTGCAAGTTTCAGAAAGCAAAAGCTGAATTTAACGAAAAGCATCATGACCATAAAACGCATACCCATGTGCCATCTTCCCTCATGAATAAAACTAAGCCAATTTTTAGAGATTTAGCTGACCCTAGGTTATTAAAAAAATGTCTACATGGAAAGAATCAAAACCCCAATGAGTCAGTTAATAATACCATATGGTCAGTCATTCCAAAATCTACGTTTGTGGAGTTAAAAACTCTAAAATTAGGGGTAAAAATTGGAATTGCACAATTCAATATGGGCCATGTAGCCAAATTAATCATTTTAAAACATTGTGGTACTGAACCAGGCTTTAATTGTGTGTCATGCTTTAAAAAATTAGATGCACGTAGGATTCGTGTAGCCCAACGAAAGCATCTTGAGATACAAAAAAAAAAAAGGCTAGATTGCTAAAAATAATGAAAAAAAGAAAATTAGAAGAGTCTTTTGTCGAAGCAGAGGGCAAAGAAAATGTTTCATATTTTTCTGGAAAGTATTAAAAAAGGTAAATCGTTACAAATTACAAATTTTTACTTTAAAGCTTGTTTTCTCAAAATGCAAAATTTTTCCTTTTTTGTACCTTTTTCTCAGAAACTAATTAATGTAGGGTTCTCACATTTTCAGTAAGTATATTTTCAACATGTTTATAGACATTTACATGGGGGGGGGATAAGAAATATCTAGCAAACTTTTTAGATAACGCCTTTTTAAACTAAATTTTAAAGGATTGGAAATTTTTAAAAAAATTCATAATTATTTCAATTTTTAGTAAAAAGACAAAACCCTCCACTAAAGTGTTATTGATAGTACATATAACCTACTGTAAAAATTTCATCTATGAGGAGCAAGTAGTTTCTGAGAAAAAGGTACATAAACTTACGCAATTTTAACATAGGCTCCTATAGAAAGTGCCGGACCCCCTTAAATTTCATTATGTCTATTTTTATTTTTTTAGGATGAATTAATTTTTTATTTGTTTCATTAAAATAATTTTAAATTAATTTTTAATTATATTTTCAATTTTATTATGCAATTTCAATTATGCTAATATGTAAGTATTTTTAATAAATAGTCCAATCCTAATCCTGGGACCAATCCCGGGATTTGGATAATGTATAATCCCGAAATCCCGGGATTGAAAATATGACACGGGATTGCAAACCCTAGTTTTTGCGCATTAAGTTCTAAAAAAAAATCTTTTAATAATTTAAATTTTTCATTCATTTGCATTTGTTTTTAGCTTGCGCTGAGAAATAAATATAACTGAAAGGTCATTAATTTGTAAAATGCATCAATGCAATGCATTGAATTAAAATTATAAGGATTAGAAGAAGCATTTGTTTATCATTAGACTATATAACCGCTATTACATTTCCAAAAATTAATATTTCAATTGTTCTTTGTTTCATGTATGTGGAACATTCTAGAAATTCAAAAGCTTTACCTCGGTACTGTTGTTGATAATGGTTTAATTCATGCAAGGATTATTTAATCTGTTTCAAATTAATTGCTTATTTTATCTGTCCTTTTTTCTTAATTTTAGTTAATGTTAATTAATTTTTTTTTCTGTTGAAGGGTACTTGATATACATACATACAATGTTATATGTATGTTTAGTTATTTATGGCAACATTGTATCAAATGCTTTATGATCTTGTAGCCTTTTTTGTTTAGACAGCTTTTTTATCTCAGAGACAGCCAGTTTAAAAAATTCTGGTCCTAGTGCTTTCCTGTAATAATTTGTAATTAGATTTTCTCATTCGTAAAGTTCTATTTATCCTTTTGATATATTAATTTTCACTTTTAGATCCCAATGTATGTTTTTGTCAAATAACTCTTTCGTTCGCGGGTAAGTTGCAGTTAATTTTATTTCATTTAAAAGAGGTGAGCATTTATTAAAAAATTATTTTAACTTTTGGGATACACTGTCCTGCCTCGTGTTTAGCCTTCGTTAAAAATGTTATGCTAGCTCTAGCTGAGTTTTATTTATAAAAACTATACAGGGTGCGGCAAAAAAACTCGGAGAGATTCCTTGCCTCCTAGAATAGTTAAGTAATTTCCTTTTAATTGGTGTTTTCATGTTTCTTTATCTACCACTTTAATAATAAAATATTTTTTAAATATATTTTTCAGTTTGTGCTTTGATTTATGTGTTATTGATAATGTCAAGCAAAAGGTTTGCTATTTTAGAGTTGTTTCAGTAAGAGAAACGACACCGTGAAATCGTTCATTTTCTTAATGTACTTCGGCAAACAGTGTCTGATGCGATCTGCCGTTTCGAAGAGCTTGGCAGTGGTGATCGACGTCCAGGAAGTGAGCAAAAACGCACTGTTAACACTTCAAGGAATCGTAAGGCCATGGAAAAGCGAGTCCAGAGAAATCCAAGGGTTTCCGCGAGACAGATTACTCGTGACATGGGAATAAGGGACAGATTGGTGAGGCGAATAGCAAAAATGGAGCTTGGACAGAAGCCTTACAAGTTGCGAAAAGTTCAGCTTCTCACTAAAAAAAACCACCTCACGCGGCTCCAAAAATGCCGAAATCTTTTGGGACGGGTCGCAAGTCAGCGCTAGGAGAGATTCCTTTTCACTGATGAGAAGCTCTTTACGATTCAACAAGTTCATAACTCCCAAAACCATAGAATCTGGTCTGTGAACGCTCCAAGCACCTCGGCAATTGTTGAACATCAACAATATCTAAAGTTTGTCATGGTCTGGGGCGGAATTTGCGCAAGTAGCGAAACACCTTTGGATTTGTGGAAGGGGGCTTAAAATCAATCAAAATGTGTATCAGATGGACATTCTTGAAGCTATTGTACTTCCGTGAGCCCCAAAGCATTTCGGAAATGCAAATTGGACGTTTCAACAAGACTCTGCACCAGCTCACAAGGCCAAAAAGACACGAGAGGAGTGCAAGGTGAATTTTCCAGACATAATATAATCTGAAGAATGGCCACCCTACTAGCTGGATCTCAATTCCATGGATTACAGTGTATGATCCATTTTGAAGTCCAGGACCGTCACTAAACCACGCAAAACTTTAGACTCTAAAGCAATCGCTTCTGCGGGAATGAGAAAGACTAAAGGTAAAAGATTTGAGGCCCCTTGTTAAAAATTTCTGCAAGCGTTTGCACTTCTGCATTGCTGCAAACAGCGGTCACTTTGAAACCAATTAAATTTACTTAATAGTACGAGTGTACTTTTATTATTATTTGTTATATTTTGTTAATTTCTTATAAAATTCTATACAAAATTGTTTGTCCGGGCTTTTTTGCCGCACCCTGTATAAACCGTGCCCAAAGAAAGGGTATTCCAGCTAGTTACGTAATAAAAATTTGAAGGTGTCACTTCGTAATCAACTGTCATAAAGATAAGATAATTTCACAAATAAAAGCGCTTGCGATAAAATTCTTTAGAGAGAGATCGGTGTATAATAATATTTCAATAACCAAAAAAATGGATGTGAACACTCTAATAATTATAGCTCTTTTCATCCTTCTGGTTTCAATATGGTTAACATCAGGAAAGAGCTCGAAGAAACAGTTGCCCGGGCCTATTGGTTTGCCCATTGTGGGCTACATTCCTTTTATGACCAAGAAACCATACGTTAAACTCACAGAACTGTCAAAAACTTATGGTCCTTTATATAAGTAAGTGTTTTTGCATTAGTTTCCCGCTTACAATTTTAAATACCAAGAAGGCCTTTTTCTGTGAGAGACTATTTTTCTTTTGATATCATCATATGTAAGGTATACCTATCTGTATATTTATCATTTCATATTAATAAAGTAATTCTTTAAAATACTTATGTTAAAAAGTATGAGCTAAATATTTTTAAGGATATAGAATACTTTATTATTCATTTTTCACGAAATTGTTATTTTATTGTATGCATTAATCAAAAGAAAAATTATTTATTTTAATAAGATTGAAGAAAAATATTGCTTTAAAGTTTTTAAATATGCTTATAAAATTCAAACGTATTCTTATTTTTTAAATTGAAGAATCGACATGTAATTAGTATCAATGTTATATATATATATATATATAGTTCAAATTTTCAATCATTAATAAAATACTTTCTATTCATCCAATCAAGTTCAAATAAATTTTTAAAAACTTGTTGTGGATGACACTTGACGTTAATACAGTTTTTTCAAATATTAATTCATTAATTACTTGTTAATTAATTAAATTAATTACCGGTTTTCGATGCCAACTTGGATTCGTCTCCATTGTTGTAACAATGTAACTTTTAAAACAATGAAAAAAATTGGCGTCGGAAACCGGTTTTTCAGCCTAACTAGCCAAACCGGATGTGCATTGTTACAACAATGCAGACAAATCATGCTCTTTTTTCAGATCCTACTATTAGTTTACTCTCTCCTTATATGTATTTATTTACTTATAAAAAAATATTTTTATATCTTGCTTAAATTTTCAATCGTTAATAAAATAATTTCTATTCATTCATTCAAAGTAGGAATTGATTTAATTTTTTATATTAGTTGTTTTAATGTAAATAATACGTCCCTATTGTTAAAAAATTAATTAATAAATAATTGCCATTGTAATAATTTTTAATAATGTCATTAATAATTGTTTCCTTAATATAAATTTTAGAAATCGTGTGTGTTTGAAATGATTTATTTTTTACTTTATTTTTCTTTAAAAATATATTTTAAATTAAGAATTTAGAATTTAGCTTTTTTTTACTGTTTTAGTTAATAAAAAGGTTGGAAAAATGTTTCAGAGCATATGGCTGATTTTAATACCTTTAATTTTCAAATATACACTGGCATGAATATATTTATTTGGCTGAGTTAAATAGCACACAAGTAGTTAAAAATATTTATAATATATTGATAGAGGTTAACAAAAATGCACTAGAAATAATAGTTAATAGTAGATCTATAAATAAAGGAATAATTTATAGTAGTAAATAAATTTTATGAATATCCTTTATTATAATTTTATTTAGTTTTCTTTTTTGTACTTTTCTGTTTCGATTTATACAGCATTCGTTTCCATAGGAATGCACTAGTGGGGCTTTTAATGTGTTAAATATCGATAAAAAAATGCATCTATTTTATTTCAAATATATTAAGCTTTAAGAATGAATACGATTATTTATTGTCATTTCGAATTACCAAAATGCTGAAAAGGAGAATTAACTTTTCACTGCGTACTGTCACGACAGGGATTTTCGTAACCCCTGTCGTATTCCTCTATATCCATCTCTCTCTCTATATGTATATATAAAGATAGATAGATAAAATATGAACAATGTACTATAAACATTGAATATATTTCTAAAATATTTTAAAGTTTTTGGATAAATACTTCTTGAGGTCCTCAAATAAATATCTTAAAATTTAAAATTTTAATGTTTCCAAATTTTTGTTAATAATACTCAAATTGTTTTTATTACTTCCTTTCTATTTGATTTTGTAATATTAAAGCGAGTTAAACTTGCATGTATTAAAAAACTTCTGTGATATGATTTATCTTTCGGTTCAATTAAAACAAATTCAAAGAGAATTTTTTAAAATATATTGTACGACAGATAAGCAGATAGTATCAGATAAAATATTTATAAAATGCATTGTTCCATCAGTTATCTTTATAAATAGAAACAGATACAAATAACGTTATCGGGATGTAAAAAAATATGTAAAAAATTATAGGTTTCCTTATTTGATGTTTTTTTTAATTTTTTACCCTGTGTTTCTTTTCAATTTTCATTGCCAAAATTGATGATTCAAACATTTATTAATCGGGAATGACTTGACAAAACTAACACGAAATGTTTGTTAAAATTTTTATCGATAAAAAGAACTGCATGGAAAAGGACGAAGTTTAAAGTACTTATTAAATCAATTTTTAGAAATAGAGTACTTTACTTTTATTATTGATTAAAAGCTTTTATTTAACTTACAATGTATGTATGTATGTATGTATGTATGTATGTATGTATGTATGTATGTAATTTGTTCGGGTGGAATCTTGCAACTCAATTTTGAAGCTGATATCTTCCTCCCATTGAGCTGAAATTTTGTATACACGTTTAGTTTGGATGACAATGCATGTTTTGACCATTTATATTCCGATATTACAATTAATTAAAAATATATTAATTAAAAAAGTTAAACTAGTTTTGGGCGCCAACTTGGATATATCTGCATTGTTGTAATAATTTTATTGTTACAACAATGACAAAAGTTGGCGTCGAAAATCGGTTTTCAGCCAAACTGGAATTTCATAACGTTGCACTATTGACAGTATTAATTATAACTCTGTCTAAAAAATAATTACATTTCTGCAACGTAAAAATAATGTAATTTCTACAACGTATGTAATTTTTTTTACAAATTTCTATCTATTTTCTTGAATTTAAATTCAAAACAAAAAAGTAGAGCTATTTTTCAAGTAGATTGGTACATTGTATACCTTTCTCAACTCTGCCAAGTTAAACTGAGATGGAGTATTGAAGAAATTCTTTAAAAAATTTATCTAACTTTAATCTATGAAACTCAGATAAAAAATAATTACAGAATCGGAAAGATCATTTTTTTGTACGTATCTTACCCATCAAAAAGTAATCCGCTAGGAAAACAATAAGAGAAAAATATTATCTAGAAATGCAATATATTTTCGATTAAAAAAAATAATTTTATAATAAAATGAAGGAATTTTTTAAAGAAATTTTATAATTTTAAGCCTACAAGTAATTTAAATATACCTCATTTTATCACCAGTAATCTAAACACACACTACGACATGTGTCCTTAAATTTAATTACAAATAGAATCTGTTAATTTCATTTGAGTTTTTATTGTTTGAAAACTTACGACAATTTTGTTTCTCTAGATGAGTTAGGCACATTGTAAAACCAGCTCAAGGTTATTTATATTCATAAAATGTGGCAAAAGAGAATAATTTGCAAAATGACCTGAAATATTTTAAAAATAAAGAGAGAAAAAAATCGAATCTTAGAAGAAACATTTCGTTAAATAGGAAATGCACTTCGCTATTTTGAGTTGTTTTACGATGAAAAGAGTAATATGTGCTTGGTTCCAGGAAAAAGTTCTTAAAATAGAGAAATTCCCAAAATAGAAGTTCGTTACATGGAGATCTGACTGTATAAAAATAATGCGATGGTTAATTATTTTTTCAAAATCACAAGTTTCTAAAGATGACCTGAGCAATTAAAAAAATAGATTCTAACGCAGAAGATATTCAATGTCCAGCCAAAAATTATCATTATTTGATAAAACTTTCCTTTTTGATTACAACATGCGTTTTGAATCTTAAGTATTTTTTTGATTAATACAAATATTTAAATGCCTTTTGAAGTTTTTTAATAAATAACTAAAATTTTCTTCTAATATGTTAGAGAAATCTATCCCTTATCTTCAAAATATTTCAAATAAATAATATATTCTTTAAGTTTTTCAAAAATAGTCAAAATTTTAATTAAACATTTAATAACTTTGTCATTTATGAAGATAATCTCACTAAACCTCTTTTTCGTGTGTAGAACAATGTTACCCAAAATTTGCACGAAGATTGAAAAAATTGCTTAAAAATTACGGATTTTAAAAAATTGTATTTTTAGTCTAATACCTTTTTGCGAGAATTAATTCAGCTAAACCAGGGATGGGCGAACCAGCGTTCAATGAGTTGAACAGGCTGAGAAACCTGTCCAGCGATAACTAAAAAGTAAAAAATAAATTAAAAGTAACAAAAACTTTTAAGAACAAGCTTTTATTTAAACGCGCTAAAAAGAATAAAATAACCTTTTCCTTTAAAACTTTTTTTACTATCAACTTATAACGTCATTACACAATTTATATGATATAAAAGCTTGTCGCGAGATTTACCTGTGTAGATAAATAAGTAAAATAAATAATTTGACCTGATTAATTTTAGTTTTTAAAAATTCAAACTAAGTAAATATGAATACTTAAATATTGCGACAAGCTTTTATATCATATAAATTGTGTAATGACGTTATAAGTTGATAGTAAAAAAAGTTTTAAAGGAAAAGTTTATTTTATTCTTTTTAGCGCGTTTAAATAAAAGCTTGTTCTTAAAAAAGTTTTTTTTACTTTTAATTTATTAATATTTATTTTGTTTCTGTTGTTTCGTTGAATATTACAAAATATCTTTTTTTTCATTAAATTGTTTCCACAAGAGTATGAACGTACAATGCATAAATTAAATCAGAACAAGCTGTAAAAAGAAATTTTTTATCTGCATGGTAACCAATGATTAAAATGTGTATACTTGAAAAGTAATGAGAATGAAATATGATTAAAATGACATTTAAAATGTCACTTACAAAATTTTCTAAAAAGTCAAATTTTCTTATTTATTAATGAACGAGTACTTAATCAGAACAAATATTCTTATAGAATATGGTGGCTGCGGCGGCCAAGTGGTCAAGGTATCGGATTATGGCTTGCGAGTCGTGAGTTCGAGCTCAGTACCACTGAAGACCCGCCGTATAGGGGAGCGATGCATGTTAAATCTGTCGAGAGTTCAAACGTCCTCCCGTTGGTGTGGTAGTTAGGAGAGGGAGGTGCGTCCACGTCACTTGACCATGGTTCAATCTTACGAGGTCCGTCGCCAAAAGCCCTCGTGTATAGCTGAACAGTGCGACGTTAATATTCACTTACTTTTAGAGTCTGTTTGAAATAGTTTTAGATTACGTTTTCTACGCGCATTACAATGCATAAGTATCCCATCCGGTATAGTGGTTAGTGACGCTGACTGCAGTGCCGTAGAGCATGGGTTCGAATCCCGAAGAGTTTGCGGAGCGAATGTTTGCATTGTAATTCTTCTTTCCTTTGTGATGTATGCTTCACGCTTACTTCTATGTAACCCCCCTGTGCGATGCTTTGTGGTGCACGGGGTTATACCTATGTTCAAAAGCGTATAATTTTTTTAACATTTAGTGGCTCTTGAATTAAAATATACTCATAAAATTATTTTAAGAATATTATTACAATAAAAGTTTATTTTTAAGTCCAATTTGTGTGTGTTGACAAAAGTGTGCGTATGACGTATTTTCAAAACTTCTAAAAATTAATAATTTGTTTACAGAAGGTCTCTAAGAATTATCCACAGATTTTTAACTAAAATTTTTGAAAAATTCACGCTATTTTCAAAGGTATTTTAAATTGAAATAATAACGGGTGTTTTTTGTTAAAATTGTTCTACTATGATGTATTAAAATATGAACAAATCCACTTTTCAATTGTGTTTCAAAAGCCTAGTTCAGACTCTGTATAGAAGTTTTATCAATATTTAGACAAAATATTATTAATATCATAGGAGCATTTTTCAAAAAAGAAGAATGTTTTGGAAATATGTCCTTTTTCTTCAATTTTTGCCAAAAGAATCGCTTCTAAATATTTTTTTAATGTAATAATATTCTTTTAAAATAGTTTTATATGTATACTCTAGTTAAAGTGTCAATAAATATTAAAAAAAGTATTCATTTATTCGCTTTTGCAAAATCTTGGATCCGAACGTAGTCAATTAAATAAATATAACCGTCCTATTAAATACTTTGTTGTAAAAGTTTTATCAATTTTATATATTTGTTTAATAATTTTGTTAATTTGTCTATTTTTTGTTTTATAATTTTGTTAATTTGTCTATTTTTTTGTTTAATAATTTTGTTAATTTGTCTATTTTATATCTATGTCTAATAATTTTGTTAATTTGTTCTTTTAAATTTTTTCATTATATTTATCGTAATAATTAATTAATATTTTGATCATATTATTTACAGAGTGCGACTCGGAAGCATTGATATAATCGTGATAACTGATTTTGAAATAATGAAAGAAGCCTTTTCGAAAGACGTTTTTATGGGAAGGCCCCCGGATTTACCTTTTGAACTTAGTCACGAAACTATAAGTAAGAATTGTTTCAAACTTATTAATAATATTTTCTCTTTGTTGAACTCATATTTATTCTTTCATTATGCTAAGGTAACAAAAAATACTAGTCACATTTAGTTGATACATTTGTCTAAGTTAGAATTAACAAATTTAAAAATGCTTTCCATGTTAAATGTAAGGTATCAAATAAGAATCGAATATCTAATCACAAATTCCCCGAATAATAAAATTAATGCATCAAACTGTAACAAGGGAATGAAAAAAAAAATTAATGCTGCAATGTAAAAATGTCTTCGAAGAAAGGACCGGAGCTTTCTTTACAAATTCAAATCTAAGCGATTACATTGAAAGCGAGTTGCACCATTTGAAATGCATTAATGCATCCTTAAGCTTTTTCAACTCATGGAACTTCTGTAACTAGAAAGGTGTGTTCGTGGAAACCTTAGAACTTGAAAGTATTTTCGTGGAACCCTATTCCACACATACACTTAGAAGTATATATCTTAAAATAATATTCACAGTAGATCAACAATAGATTAATGTTAAGGCAAATAAAAAAAAGTATTGCATTTATTATTAAAAAATTTTAATCTACTTTTATTCAATTTTCTCATTAATATTAATCTGTGATCCAAGCGTCACCTACCCATGCATTATGTTTAATAACTGGGATATGTGCTTGCATTTTTTCACACAAACTGTCGAAGTCCAGGTCTATTGAGAATAACAGCAATCGCATTAATATTCCAAGTTTCATGTGTTTCTAAATGTTTTTATAGCCTCTCACATTGGGAAATATTTTTCACTTGTGCACATTGTTCTGAATCGAATTTAAATGCTTACACCTGTGTGAGATATACTGTGTATTTTACATGAATTTGCAATATGAAATTTAGGATCCGTTCTTGCTTAAATTTAGATTTTTAATATCGTACCTGTTGATATGTTTTTGGTGTTTTCCCCCTCTAATACAAAAAGTTGCATTTTCCATTATAAAACTATTTAGTTTGGCAAGACGTACTAACGAGTGTAAAATTATCTCGTGGAACTCAGGATAGTAAACAATAAAATCTTCACAATCTAGTAATATATATATATATATATATATATATATATATATATATATATATATATTACAAAAATATGCAAAATATAGCTATATACCTAAGATAACTGTAGTCATGATAGAATTGTTTTAGCCACAGAAATACTAGAGAAAACTCCTGGCCTTAAGAACCAGGATTGCAGGTTTAAACAATGTTTTTCGGCCAGTCAACCTTCACCTAAATTTGCCAATACTCTGGGGCATAGGGAAAGCAAGAAATTTCTAGAGAAGTTTAACTATTATTATAAATAAAACCATAATATATTAATGTAAAACGATATATATATATATATATAAAGATAAACGTTTTAATATTCTTTTATTACATTAGAGTAAAGTTTGTGACGGTGCTTACGCGTTTAATAATTCTCTTATAAACTTTAAATTGTATTTATTTTGACCAATCCCCACTGAGAGCTTAAAGTGTGACTTATGTAAATAAGATAGTTTCGGGTTTAGCGAGTTCGAAAGAGATATAAAAGGGAGAAATGAAATGAAGAGATAAGAATGACTAAGCGGTTTGATAGAGTAGAACTCCGTGTTTGGGATTGAAAAGTAAACTACGTGGTTGCCTAAGAAGGTGTTTTTAAGCGTTTAGTTTAATGAAGTGAAATTGGATAGAGGAAAGAAGATTATTGAAAAAGATTCATTAAGGCGGTTCAGAAGTTATTGAAGATATCCTAGATTATAGCCACTTCATAAATTCTACTAGTTTCCAGGTTCCTTCTGAAGAAGATTTCAGGTCTGTAGATTTAAATGTGTAGTTTGATTGTACGTGTTATTCCCCTCGTGATATCAGTTAGTGTTCCGTCGTCCATAATTGAATTCTGATAATACTCCATGATAATTTATTGTTCTTAAAGTTGATTATTAATTGTGAATCTTAAGGAAATAATAAATAAGTGATTTATTATTTGAGTAGTCATTAATTATGAATCTACATATCCTAACATAATAATATGCAAGGGGTAGTGGAGACTACAAAGTTTAAGAAGTATTGCAAAAAATTATGCAGGAATAAAATTTTTAGATTCTTAATGACAGGGATAGGCTTTTTTTAAATTTTTGTGTTTATACAAACATTTCAGAGAACGTGAATCCATTTTGTATGTACATTTATAAGTTTATTTTTTATTTTTTTGTGATTCGTGGAACCCCTGCGTTCACCTCGTGGAACTGCAGGGTTCCGTGCAACACAGTTTGAAAACCACGGCATTAGTGTAATAAACCAATATGTGAACAGCGAACTCCTGCCGATAATGCGAGAAACCATTTATTGTTGTAATGCTAAATATAGTACTTTCCGTAATTATCTTTATTGTAGCTTTAAATGTTAATGTTAGTTCCTGTTTCATTGTATAATATCATATATTAAACTCTCTAACCAAAGATTTTGGCGTCCGACTGCTACTTGCCACATTAGTACTTTTCTATTACTTTCCGAGAATATTGTCTTTATGCACAGTGCTTGAATACATAAACATTCGTATTAAAATAAATCGGATCGTGCCATGGATGTTGCCACGGCAGTGATTCACGCCTTTGGCAATATTTGACTCATTTCCTTATCTTTATTTTGTTATATACAATACCTTTGCACTTTGTCATACACGACAACAACAACATTAAAATAAATAAGATTGAATTAAGATTCAAAGAAAGATTATAGATTACATTTTTCGGATTGGATGAAAAATTTTAAACACATTTAAAAAATTAGATCATTTATCTCATGTACTCGTCTCCAGTTAAATTTTGTAAGCATATAATAAGATATATAATATAAGGAGAGGATATAATAAGTATATAATAAGTATATAAGATATATAATAAGTAAGTATATAATAAGAGGATAACTTTAAAAAGACACAAATATAAAATAAACATATGCATAAATATAAGGGAATTTAAAACCTACGTCGCAATGATAACTATTTAAAAAAAGCTTTACTTTTGAGTTGTAATTTGATCTCAAGTTTTCAATTTTTGTACAAATGTTTCGCAACCGTATCAAAGATTCGAAAGAAACGTTTGTACGTTTTTTTCAATCATCGTATTACTTTTGGAATATTTTATATATCTTTAGATATATAGGGAAAAAGGAACTCCCCCTTCCTCACTCATTACGAGATCTCCAGAACTATATATATATATATTAGACCTTGACTTGAAATTTGGCAGGCCTGTTTCTTTTGTTGAGTAGAGACCCATTAAGAACGGGTTTTGAGAAAATCGACTTCCAAAGTGGGTTATGGGTAACGTGACCAGACGTCCCGTTTTGAACGGGACTGTCCCTTTTTATAATTACGAGTCCCGATGTCCCCGAAATGAACTCTGGGACGCAAAACTGTCCCGTTTTCGGAAACCGCGCGAAGCTGTTCTGAAAGCAGTATTGAAACTTGAAGGTCAGACTGTACGGCAGTTGAAGCTGCAAAGAAAGTAATCAACTAAAAAACAATTTGACTCAGAAACAGACCAACCAGTCTCTTCCATTTACGGTCCGTCAATTAATGGTGAAATCAAAAGATAATGGTACTTATATAGATGAAGAGTTTGCGAAAAGGACGGCTACAGAATTTTATAAATTAAGCCGTAAATATCTGGAGCAGTGAACTTGCTTTCTTATCAAAGTAATGGAGATATTTTATTGGGCAGATTTAAAAAAGGTTGTCGCATGGGCAGACTTTCAAAAATCTAAGGTTGTATTAATTGAAAAGAAGTACTTTGACTGTAATAGAGATACAGAGAAGTTTTTGACGAATTTTCATTAATTTCTAACTACATTACATCGCAAAAAGTAAGCGAATAAAAATGATCTAAATGTTTCCACGGAAACTCATTGGGTGGAAGTATTCAAATACTTTCACGCCAATAATCTACAGCATGAAAATGTTTCTATTTTATTTGAATATATTTTATGTTTGCCTGCTACAAATACTCCAGTAGAAAGAGGATTTTCTATGATGAACAAATTGTGGACATCTGAGAATACCCAGCTACTAATTTCAGTTCTAGAAGATTAATCGATAATTAAGGTGAATATAAAAAAAAACGTTCCAAGAGTTTCATTCTTATTTAAAATCTTCACCAGCTATATTAAAGCAAATTTGTTCCTCTGATAAATATAAATGTAACTAAACATTTTGGGTATATTTTTTAATTTGTAACTTTTAAACTAACGTTTTCTGAATAAATAACTTTAAAAAGTGTTTTTTTTTCATAGTATACCTTTTAATTGACCTAAACAAAATAATGTCCCGTTTTGAATCAAAGAATAAATGGTCACGTTAGTTATGGGGCGTAATAGATATATAAAAAAAAAAAATTTCTGTTTTTCAACTAATAGAGCAAAAAATTTTAATTTAGCATGCATGTTTATTTTGTTGAATAGAGATCCGCCAAGAACACGTTTTACGGAAATCGGTTCTCAAGGGGGTATTGCTAAGGCGTAAAAATTAACACATATATTTTCTCTTTGTACATACATATATTTAGAAAAAAAGGGACTCGCTCATCAGGAGATCTCTTTAAATTATTAGACCTACAGATTTGAAATTCGACAGGCATGTTTCTTAAATTGAGTAGAGATTCACTAAGAGACGTGTTGCAGAAATAGTCTTCGAGAGTCGTATAGAAAATATTTAGACATTTGTTTTAGAAAAAAAATTATACATTGACTGAAATGAAAATGGACGTACACCAAGTTATTCAGATTTCTCTACTTACTTTACTTCACTATTTTTGTAGCTAAATCATTCCTTCCTTAGAGTTTAATTTGAAGTTCGCTAATAATTATTCAACTGATTGATTAAATGTTGAAGTCATTAAAAATTTTGTTTATCTTTTTATCTCGATTGTTATACTTTTCAATTTCCCCATGCGAAGAACAAGTTTTACTTGCAAATAGAAATTTGTAATACGCATGTTCACATGCAGTAGATATTACTAAAAATTAAAATGAAAGCATTAATGATAGAAAAGTAGTATATAATTTTAAGAAGTATTAGCTGAAAGTATATGCATTCTACATAAATTTTATCATGGTTAACATAAGAATAAATATTTGTATGAATATGCATATTACAATTAATTATGCTGTTTTGGGATTTATTTTAGATATAAGAAAAGCTTAAGTAGTCTTATGAGTAATCTAATGATTTACAAGTCCACACTTAAGCATTTTCATTGATATTTCACATGTTTACTTTCAAAATATTCTAGAAAAATTAAGAAAAATACATTTTTTGTAGGTACGGGAGCTTTTAATGATATACCATGGAAAGAGCAGAGACGATTCTCTTTACATATGCTTCGTGATCTGGGTTTTGGAAAAACAAAAATGGAAGAGCACATAAAAGTAAGTATTCATTCCCTTTATAGAGAAATATTTATCAATAAATTGCTTAAATTTTTGAATTGTAACCCATTTTTAATAATTAGAAATTAAGAATACTTCTCTCTCATAACAATATATTTATACTATATATATATATATATATATATATATATACAAGGTGATATATTATAAATTAAAGCCTTAATTTCAAAATCTATATAAAAAGAACACCATTGATCAATCAGAATGACTGCAAATACTTGAAGAAAGTCAATAATGTTCCAAAATGTATCAAGGGATGTCACTGTAAGCGGCAGTGATTTAGGGTACAAAACACAAGTGACGTTTTAAATCATTTTACGATGGTTTTGGCAAGAGTTGCTCCTTAAATTAATTGTACTATTCAATATGCATGATTTTTTCATTCTTTTGGCGGGGGAAAAAAACTTCCATTTAACAGATGCGGCTTTGTTAGTGAAAAGCCCATCCAGCATAGCAAGGTCGTCACACATTAGATAGGAAAAATCAGCTCTACTGATTTCAACAGTTCGGCGCCATCTGCTGATACATTTTGGAACTTTTTTCTCTAATGCCTACTGTATCCCCTTTATTCAACTACATTCAGTTCAAATTTGAAGTCATTCATCCTCAGTGGCGAAATGTATACCACTCGCATTGCGGGGCCCCAGGTGTTCTATGGGGCCCAAAGCCTGCTGTCGCCGAACACGTATTTGGTCTTGGCGCTTGAAACCTGATTTTGCAGGGGGGGGGGGCTAGTATTCTTCGTTATGCCACTGTTCATCCTGACCAGTGGTTCTTTTTGTACAGTATTATGAAAGTAAAACTTTAATTATAATCACCCGGTACACTGTCACACTGAAATAACGAATTATTGTCAAACTCAACTAATCAAAGGAGTTTTATAAAATGCAAGTTTGGTAGGTAAGTATCTTTTAAATTGAAATTTGTACATACTTAACAATTTATAATATTTAATTAATTACATATCGAATAATGTAAGTTAATAAAAATGCATTTGAAAGTATTCCAGAAAAATAAAATGTTTTAGAAATAATTCTATAAAACGGAAAATAAATAAAGCAGAAATAATAATTTTTTTTGAATTTCTCAATTTTTGATGTTTTAAATTATGGATATGGAAGAAAATTTCTAAACATAAAGCAACTGATATGGAATATATATCAGTTATAATCTTTAATAGGCGTTTCTTTATTTGTCCAGATTTAAAAAGTAAATAAGCAGTATCGGTATATTTTATCTATTCATTCACAATTATCTTGTCAAAAACTGGAAAATGTACCGGCTGTCCGAAAAGTATGGCTACACTGTCAATTATTAATTACAAATAAACAAAGATATTCATTTACGTTTTTTTTATGTTCCATAAAGAAGATACCAATTTTTTTTCTTATGATGTTTTGTTTCACTTCAATGTGCATACCATTAGTTGCACGCAACACATCGAGTTGAAATGTGACTTCTAGTCATGTTCTATGAAACATTGCAAGATGAACACTCTGTATGGTCGCTGTAATTCGACTTAACCGTTTATCAGGGTTACTAATTGAAATAGGTGAAATCAGTGTCACTAATAGGTTAACAATGTTTTTCACAATCCTTTCAAGAAGAAATCCAAAGGTGTTATCTCTAGAGAGCTAGATGGCCATGGTATTGGACCGCCGCTTTCCGTCTATCGCCCGAAGGACTTCCCATCTAAAACCTTTCTCGCTCCTATACCTGGAGCTCATAATCAGGACGTCTTAGGATTCTTTGAGGCCCTGGGCCTAGAGAATTCTTAAGATGTTTGAGACCCTGGGTCGCTATGCAAGAGTAGGCCCTACCGGAGATTTTTAAAGTAGACAGTATGTAGCATGCATTATCAAATAATTGTTCAAACGGTTATTTGAATCAAATGAATATGCACGACTCCCAATCTCAAAAACCTAGGCACAAGCCGCCTCGACCGATGGCCACATTTCGACTAAATGAGTTGAATGATTGTTTATGGTTAAGCCTTAACCTAGACATGGACAATGGTCATCACATAATAATACAGTTTTACCAATTTTGCCCCTTGATACGCAGTTTGAAAATATGTACGTGAATAATATTTGACTACATTAAAATTATCCGGATCATGATCTTACTAAGACTGAGTCGAGGAAAAAACGAGGGTCTCACAGAGGGTGAGGCCCTGGGTCCAGTTGGCCCATGCCTTAAGACGTTCCTGCTCATAATAATATTTATTTTAATGATATTGCAGATTATTATGCTGAAGTAGCTATGGCTATTGGTGTAGAGGAAAATGTTACTGCCTCCCTCCTCTTATCCATCAAAACCCTTCAAAATAAATTAACTGAGGATTGGGAAAGTTGGTAGTCAAATTCTAATATTTGCCTTAAGCGTCCGAGTCAATTCCTTCTTACCCAAACCCAGTTTAAATATCAATCCCCATTCAAGTTACGTTTCACAATTCTTAACTAACCATGATCCATTTGTTTCTTATTTGCATCGCTTCAAATTCAAAGCCTACTCCCAATTGCTTTTGTGGTTCTGTTGGGGACGCTGGCTATTTTGTCCGCATCCTGATGAAAAATGACATGAGACTACAAGTCTTCTACTTGAGAAACCACGAAGTTTTAAGTATATCAAAATAACTGTCAGAGCTGACAATTTGTTCAGAAATGAAAAATCCCTAATAATTTTATTGTGCAGTAAACAACACCCCTACGTTTATTTTAGGGCTATCTTTTGCTTCCTCCAGTACAGAGCATTCAGAGTTTTATAATTCCCATGTTAGAGTATTGTGTCGGTTAACAATACGTGATGCATGAGAGAGAGAGAAGAGGAACGTTGCTGCATCTAAAAAACATTACCACGTAGTAGAAAAGTTTCATCCTTATAATTTATTTGTAGCATTTCTTCCTCAAATGCCCGATGTAGAGGCTTTTTATCAGATTTTGATACAACAGTTGAATTTTATGCAACAATTTGAAGTTATACGCCCGAAGCCATAACCCTTTATGCTCTACATCGAAA
>BMAO01014369.1:0-17783 GCA_019973975.1 Trichonephila clavata
TTTGAAGAGGGAAAGGAAGTATCACTCTTTTTCTTCTTTCCCGCCGGCCGAAATGATTCACACTCAAAGCTTTTCTTTTTATTCAAGGATTATTTATTTTTTCATATCCGTTCGAAGCGCCTGTAGTGCGAGCCGCTGATTGGCTGTCTTTTTTTTATTATGCAATTGTATGATTTCGAAATGAAATAGTTTAGTCAGTCTGTGTTCTGGCTCACGGCATGTAGCCGACGGCTGTGTTGTTTAGCTCTTTAAATGAATGCAAATTGTCCCCTAGATGTTAAAACCGAATAAAATGTTTTTGTTAAACATTTTGAGAAGTTATTTCTCATGAACTCTCACAGATTGGGGGCTCGGCCGGGATTGAATTTTAGGGAAATCCCCGCAGACTAGTTTGTCGGCTCTGACATGCTTGCGTGAGAAAAAACAGCCAACTGTCTCTCGGCTTTTAGGAAGCCGTTACGATTTTGTTCCGGGCTCCAGTTTTGCGGATTCCAGTATTGTTCCGGGCTCCAGTTTTGCGGATTCCAGTATTGTTCCGGGCTCCAGTTTTGCGGATTCCAGTTGTGTTCCGGGCTCCAGTTTTGCGGATTCCAGTTGTGTTCCGGGCTCCAGTGTTGCGGATTCCAGTTTCGTTCGGGTTCCAGTGTTCCGGATTCCAGTTTCGTTTCGGGCTTCATTCTCGCTCCGGCCTGCAGTTTCCTCGTCTGGTTTTTTGTCCGGCACCGTTTCGCTTTTGGTGTGTTCATCTATAGTCCTGCCTAGTGGACTCAAAAAGTTCAGTGATCTTGCTGTATTGCGTCAGTGACAGTCTCGTGTTTCGTCAGTGACAATCTCGTGTTTCGTTTTCACCAGTGTCCGGTGTATATTTCAAGAGTGGACTACCTGAAGAGTCAAGATAAGTACTGTTTTGATTTTCACCAAATTTTGATTTATGGTGCTATGCTTTTTTAGTTGTGAAAAGTGAATAATTTCAAATCGTTAACTTGATCAGTATTGTTGTTCGATTATTGATATTTTTATTTGATCAATTTAGAATAGATTTGGTAATAGTATTGATGTTTTTGAAAGTATTACATTACAGTGTTATATATTTTGTGATAATATGATATAATTCTTTTCATGCAAGTTTCGGTTGAATTTGATCAATTTTAGTATAGATTTAGTAATTTTATTGATATTTTTGGTTTTTTTTAAAGTATTACAGTACTGTGTAATGTTTTGTGCTAATAGGATTTAATTCCTTTTCAAGTGAGTTCAGTTATTCTTAATCATTGTGTGTGTTAAGAAATGCTTAGAATGCTAATTTCAGGTTATTTGATAACAGAAAAAGGTACATTTTCTTTCTTTTAAAAAACGAAAGTAGATTTTATTTCTTTTGAAAACGAAAGTAGATTTTCTTTTTTTTAAAACCGAAACTAGGTCCACAGTTGTGATTTAAAAATAGTGTTATGAATAAATTATGATTTATCTTGTCAAATAAGAATGAAAAATCTTTATAGTAAGTGTTAGCTGTTGGTATAGTACCAGAGTTGAGTAAATCTTGTGATCCACACTGTTTGATAGTGCAGTACTAGGTAAGCATTGTGACTATTGTGTTAGTACTACATTGCACGTGCATATTGTTGAAAAGTGAACATAATCATATTACGTATAACATATTTGTGATTATTATCTCTTTAACGAGGTATGAGCCATATAAATTCTAATTGTGTTTGAAAGGATAAAATTCACTGACTTGTGCATGAAGTCATTGCCTAACGCGCGGTCTAAATTTAACCTTGTTTTTTTTAAATCTTAAAAGTTGTTAGGGTGTAATTAAAAAGATTATAACACCAGTGGTGTGCATAACAGTGCATAGTTCTTGTTTGTTATGGTAGATATTATTTTTCAATATAAAGGTAGTGTCTTTGAATGTTAGTATTGGATTTCTTTTTGTTTTTTCCAATTATAAAAGTCAGTATTGATAATTTTTAGAAGCTAATTATTACTAGTGCCTCATTAAGTACCGAACTCTTTCGTAATGGCATTTTAGCGAAAGGTAAAAAGGCGGATCTGGTGAACGTCTGTGAAGAACTCGGTGAAAATGTTCCACCGAACAGCAGAGTTCCCGACATTAAGCACATAATTCTTGAAAGTAAGAATTTTAACGAAGAGGCAGTCCGAATTATGTTGGATAGAATAATCGGAGAAAGACTTGAAGAAGCAGAAGCTGAGCGTCAGCAACTTGAACATGAAGCTGAGCGGCAACGACTTGAACGTGAAGCTGAGCAGCAACGACTTGAACGTGAAGCTGAGCAGCAACGACTTGAACGTGAAGCTGAGCAGCGACGACTTGAACGTGAAGCTGAGGCTGAGCAGCGGCAAATTGAATTACAACGTTTAGAGATCCGACGTTTAGAATTGCAGGCAGCCCCAGCAGCCACGACGCCCCCTGGAAGAACTGAGGAGGTTCATCATAAGATCCCTTTGGCACAAATCACGCCTAAGTTTGATGAGAAGAAAGATGAGATGAGTCTTTTTCTCGTCAACTTTGAGAGGCGAGCTGAGATGGCCAGAGTACCAAGAGAAGAATGGGTAGTTTACCTACTCCATGTGATGCCTCCAGAGATCTCTAACATGTTGGCGAGGGAGACAGCTGAAAACGCGAATAACTACGACTATGTTAAGGAGCTGGTTTTGAAAAAGTACGAGTTGTCTGCAGAAAAACTTAAAACTCTATTTTACAGACATCAAAAGGACCCTGAAAAGACTTGGCGTAGTTTCGCCCACGAATTAAGTTGCTACTTTAGGAATGGATTTCTACTCTAGAGATAACCACTTTTGAAGGCTTAGTAAACCTACTTATTGCTGAGGAATAAAGGCAAAAGCTCCTGAGGATATTAAAGATCATTTTTTTGGAGAGTGGCTCGAATTGAAACAGCCTGAAGAACTCGCCAATAAATTCGACGAATTTGAAAGCTTAAAAGATAGCTTAAGAAATAACCACCACGGTAAGAAACAGAATGAGAGTCGTCCCAGTCATAACGACAAATCAAGGTTCCAAGATAATCGCAGAAAACTTAGCGACAACCATGCAAGGTTTAGAGACAACCGTGGAAAATATAATGACAACCATGGTAGATCTACAGAGAATCACACGAGATTCTACGATAAACGTCAAACAAAGACTGAACCGGGAGGCAGAGGTTCCATGCCAGCCCAAAGCAAGACTTCTGGACAGAAGAATTTTCGTTGCTATGAGTGCGATTCTCCTGACCACCTAAGAAATGCATGTCCCGAATTAAGAAGAAGTCAAGGGACTGAGATCAACACGCACTCTGACACGCATCCTGTTCACATCGTCAATGAAGTACCAGAAGAAGCAATAGAATATCCAGATGTAGATTTGCAGAAGTTTCAAGACAGGTCAAGATAGGAGACTTTGTCGTCACAGCCTTATTGGATACAGGCAGTGTACGCAACCTCATACGTTTTGACGTCTACAAGAGGATGAATCCAAAAATTAAACTTTGGAGAGAATCAACGGTCCTGACCGGACTTGGTCAGGGACAAGTTAAAACACTTGGATCCTTCAGACATGTTGCGGAGATAGACGGACACGTTTGCCGTCTAGACTTTCAAGTTGTCCCCAGCGCAGCTCTTAAGTTTGAGGCAATCATTGGGTCAGCATTCCTCGCCCATGCTCCCGTCCTTTTCATGAAGAAAAGGTGAAACCAGAATCTCCAGATTGGATTTTCAACATTTCGAAGAAAGAAGAGCAAGACGAGAAAGGACATTTTGCAGTCGCCAAAACAACAGATATTGTGAAGCAAGAGTTTTACATTCCGAAATTGCAGTCTAAAGTGGAAAACACAATAGCGCATTGTATACCATGCATCCTTGCAAACAAGAAAACCGGCAAGAAAGAGGGGATGTTGCATCCAATTCCCAAAGAAGATACCCCTCTCCACACCTACCATGTAGACTTCATAGGACCAATGCCCTCGACAAACAAGAATTATCAGCATATTCTGACTGTCGTAGATGCGTTTTCGAAATTCGTGTGGCTCTATCCTACGAAGTCCGTATCCGCTGAAGACGCGTTGGAGAAACTTAGACTCCAACAGAAAACATTTGGAAACCCAGTCCGGATAATCACCGACAGAGGAGCAGCGTTCACATCGAACAGCTTCAAAGAGTACTGTGAAAAAGAAAATATCCTGCATCTGCAAATTGCAACAGGAGTACCACGTGGGAATGGTCAAGTCGAACGAGTTCATAGAACCCTAATTCCAGCACTGACCAAGCTTACCCTTGAAGACCCCACGAAGTGGTTCAAGCACGTGCCAGAAGCACAAAGAATTTTGAATGACACCATCTGTCGTAGCACTAAGATTACACCATTCGAACTTCTGACAGGTGTAAAGATGAGAAGCAGCGAAGACATCGCCATAAGAGAAATCCTTATCGAAGAGATGTTCAAAGAATTCAACGATCAAAGAAACAAGCTTAGATCAGAAGCTGTTAAAAACATTCTCAAAATCCAAGACGAAAATAGGAAGCAGCACAACAAGAAGTGTAAGGAAGCTACCGAATACAAGATCGGTGACATCGTGGCCATCCAACGAACTCAGTTTGGAACTGGTCTAAAGCTTAGACCCAAATTTTTCGGACCATATGAAGTGACTCAGGTCAACGGCAAAGGAAGATACGAGGTATCCAAGATAGGGAATCATGCAGGCCCAAACCAAACGACAACAGCTGTCGACCTAATGAAACCTTTTGGATAGGCATTTTTTTTTTGTTCCCTTAGTAATTTTCCTTTGGCATTTTTCTACGCGTGTTATTTTTATGGCTCATACTTCCACATACTTCTACTGTGCATTTATTTTTAAGTGTTTAATTTGTGAACTTTTTTTTTATAATTTGAAGTGTTTATCATTTGTGATTTATTGTATTTCTTTTCAAATTGCTTCATAGTGTATTTTTATGTAAGTGTTATTTTTGAATGTAATTTGATTGTAAGCATTACAGGATGCTTCCGTTCTAAATTGTTTTTATACTCGCGTTCGCTGAGGACAGCGACATGTCAGGACGGCCGAGTTGTGGGATTTGAAGAAGGAAGGAAGTATCACTCTTTTTCTTCTTTCCCGCCGGCCGAAATGATTCACACTCAAGCTTTTCTTTTTATTCAAGGATTATTTATTTTTTTCATATCCGTTCGAAGCGCCTGTAGTGCGAGCCGCTGATTGGCTGTCTTTTTTTTTTATTATGCAATTGTATGATTTCGAAATGAAATAGTTTAGTCAGTCTGTGTTCTGGCTCACGGCATGTAGCCGACGGCTGTGTTGTTTAGCTCTTTAAATGAATGCAAATTGTCCCCTAGATGTTAAAACCGAATAAAATGTTTTTGTTAAACATTTTGAGAAGTTATTTCTCATGAACTCTCACACATATTCATATACAGTGCATGTAGTTGGCAAAAAAAAACTGGTTCGGATATTTGACGCTTCGGATAATAAACGTTCCGATAAACGTCGTTCTACTGTATAATATTTGCAGGGTGTTACCAAAATTCGTCCGATGAATTCAGAGGGGTGACACTAGGCAGCATGGGAATGGCAAATCATCATAGAGCATGGATTGGCATATAGTGCAAGGCGGAATTATTTGCAAAAACAGTAATACAGTTCTTGATGTAGAGTGGAATTAAATGGGCAATAAGAGGTATAAATAGATTTACGAGGGTCACTCTGAAATTTTTGAGATACTCCTAGGTTTTTAAAGATACACTACTTTTTCATACGTAATTCTTCATGTGAATAATTTTTTGTATGGCTGCGGATCCAACGTTAAGTTCATTCTGTATTATTTGGTTGGTACAGCGATTATCACCCATTAACATTTTTCGTATGGTAGACACATTATCTGGGATTAATGCTGACCGCGACCTTCCTGTGTGTTCTTCATCTTGAAGAGAATTGCGACCATTGCTAAATTCTTTAAACCATCTGAATACGGTAGCCCGACATGGAGATTCATCACCAAATGCTAATTGAAAACATTCCTCTTGATTTATTCCAGCTTTAAATTCATAGAAAATTATTGCACGGTAATGTTCTCGCGTCAACTCCATTTAGATTTCTGTCTAAAATTTATTCTACGCTAAAACAACTTAAAGTAAGCCATTAAGAAGTCGTCTGCTGTGTTAAAATACTTTGTATTTTCAAATTAAAAACTTGATATTTTTGTAACTTATCGTCTGCGCGTATCTTTAAAACTTCCCAATTATCCTCGTATTAGATATTAAGCATGTTTACAATACGAACAATGTGTCACAGCCTGACGTCAAAAATGCAACGACAAGTGATTGTCTCAGGAATTGTTCGAAGTTGCAGCCGCGTAGGTCATAGTACAGCCTACATCGATGGATGAAGGATTGCCAGACCTGTTTAAACAAATCCGTTGTGCTGGTGATGTCAGTTAACGCGAGGACGATCCGTGTTCCATTGTAACCAAAGACGTCTCATACACAGCGTGGAGGCCAAGCAACAGGTCCGCCGAATCCAATTCACCTCCTGTAAATATATATCACTGAGGCGATTATGCATCGCATTTAAAAAATGTGCTGGTTCACCATCGTGCAGGAACGTCTTAAGACATGGGCCAACTGGGCGTCACCCTCGGTGGGGACCTTATTTTCGTTCTCGACTCTGTCTTAATAAGATCATGATCCGGATAATGTTGGTGGTCAGATATTGTTTCCTTACATATTCTCCGAAAAACAGGAAATTTCAAGCTGCATGTCAACGACAATAGTTGTAAGATTGTATTATTATGTGATGACCGTTGTCTATGCCTAGGCCTAGGCCTAATACCATAAGCAATTTTTCAACTCATTTAGTATAAATGCGGTGTTCGATCGATCCGGTTTGTGCCTAAGCTTTTGAGATTGTAAGTCGTGCATATTTATTTGTTTTAAATTACCTTTTGAACGAGTATTTAACAGTGCGTGCTGTATACTGTCTAATTTTAAAGATCTCAGGTTAGGCTTACTTTTTATAGGGGCCCAAGGCCTTAAAAAATCTTAAGACTTTTATAGGCCTAGTGCCTCAAAGCGTCTTAAGACGTCCCTGCCATCGTGCATGAACCACACTTTATGGTGCGCAGTGATCGGTACTCTTTACAGCAACTCCGGGAAGATGTGCGGTAGAAAAACAAGGTATTTTACGCTATTGAGGCGTTCAAGCAGCATAAGTAAATACCCGCATTCGTTTGGCCACTCCCTTTATCTGGTCCATTGTCTGGTTCTATTATCACGATTTTCATCGAGTAAACAGGATTTGCTACCCCATGATCTGTGGCTGTCTGTCATTCCCATACTGCCTACTATCACCCCTCTGAATTTGTCAGTCGAGTTCGGCAACACCTGTATGAAATCTGACATTTCATGAATATATTTGGACAAAAGCAAAATAATTAAAACACACTTTGAGAATACAGGCTTTTCTACTATTTTTCCAGTCATAATTATTTTTGTGATTATAATTATTTACATCAGAATCAATTAATGAGTTTAGAATATTTACTGTAGCGAAATGTATAAAATTATTCGTGATATAAATTTATTACAACTAGCTTTCCTCAGAATAAAATGTTATAATTTTACTATAAATTAATACAAATCGTAATATTTTAAGTAAATATTTAATTGTATTTTTCGTGAAAAAAATTATTTCAATTTTTCTTTTAGTAACAATGACTCTAAAAAAGTCACTGTTTGCTATTTAAAGTGTTATAACTATTATCATATCTCTCATGACATATTACAAATAAATTATTCGCAGTTTATTTTTTCACATTCGTGTATGGTATTGCATAATTTAACTATGCCTTAAGATATTTCATTTGTGTATTTTTAGAATATTACTAAAATCAAAATCTATAAAAATTTATTATAAAATTTGTGAAGATATAAATAAAACCTTGATTATTTTATTCTTTCTATCTTTACGGTAGAATAAATGATACAATATATATATTATCTATTTTTATATATAAGTAGAATTTCACGATTCAGTTCTGAATTTCAAGGTTGAACAATTTATATTTTGGGCTTAAACTGTGTTTTTTAATTTTCCTGTTTTATATTTGTTAGCTTTTAGATTAAATTTTATTCAATTAATTCTTAGCAGTCTCTAACAGTCAACTATTTAAAAAGCACTAAATTTAATTATTTTGCAGGTTAGAAGTAAAAAAGGAATTTTAATGGAAAATTTAATGAAATAATTAGAATTGGTGTGTTAGAATGCAACACTAGGAAATTGTTTATGCAATAAGAATAGTTTTGGAAGGGAAAAAATATTTAACAGATATTTTTACCTGTCTTATAATATGCCAATCATACTTTATCGTACAACAGACTGTATTTGTTTCTGAACATTGGAAGTAATTCTCAAATTTAAATTCCTTTCCTCGAAATCAGAGTATTTTGGTTTGATTCTTGATTTGGCATTTTTTCATTTCAAACTTTCCCTATACATTTTACGTTTTAAGATGTTTTCTGTTTCTCCAAAAAATAAGCAATAAAAATCAGTAAAAGAAAAGTAAGTGTTTGAACTTCTGTCTAGTATAAATTTACGAGTCACTAATTGAAACTGAGCTTTACAGATTTCGTAATTTAAAAATCCCTGCCTTTTTTCTTCATAAGCAGTTTCTTATTAGTATAATAAAGGCATATATGTGTAAACCAGTTCTGTTTTTATAAAGGAATTCTAATTCATTATCTTAAAAAACATTCTTGAAACACATAAAACATATTTTTTACTTTATTTTATTAATCATTTTAACTGCTTTACTTATTGAGGAAAGCATGTAATTTTTTATTTATTTTTGGCCAAAAAGTGAACATATAATTCTGATATATTGTGTGTAAAGCAATAGAAATTAGAGTAAATTGTTTAATTTAAAAATAATATTTCATCAGTTTACATAAATAATCCACATAAACTTCCCTAAAGTTCTTGCAAAAATTGTAATTTTCTTAGAAGTAACTTTATTTTGAAAATTCAAAGGACAGAAATGAAATGGAAAGAAATGATTAATTTCCCTATATAATGGAAGAAGGAAGCAAAGTAAAAATTTGATTTAGAAACACACATTATAAGAAAAAAGTATTACAATCAATCTGTTAAAAGTCCATTACGCGGTAATGCCATAAAAATTAAACACTCAAATTTAATATGAGAAAAAAAAATACCCCCTTTCTCTTTTTTGTCTCAATGACATTCTGGGAAATAAGCTTTTATAGTATTTCGAAGCATAAACAGAGAGGAATTAATAAAAACCTCCCTTGTTTAATCTCCTTATTGTGGGGTGGGGAGTAATTTATTTCCCGTAAATTACAAGTCTCGTCTGAATTGTAAGTGAAAAGGAACGATGGTAATTATTTTCTCAGCAAAACATCAAATAGTCCTCCTGAAACTATGACAGGGACACAGAACTACCCCAAGGAATACGAGTTCCGAAAGAAAATACTGAAATGCAAGTCACAGCAAACAGGAATAAAAAGACATACTGTAAGGATGAAGACATTTCTTTCATCAGATCTAACTTCTTATGTAATTTCTTTTCTATTCATTTGAAATATGGATAGTAGTTTAACATGTGCAACTGATTTGGTTCTATTTATCTGTGATTGAAATGGAATTAAAGATGGTTTTTTTATATTCAAAATGTGTAGAATGCAATTAATATGAAAAATGTATAGGCTCTAGAACAAAAGAAATATTTAAAAATAAAATATATAATTCAAATAACCAAACAGTGTTTTTGATGATAATAACAATCAAATGATTTGATTGATCTTTTATTTTAGAATACACTGTGTGAATCCCAAAATATGCGATGAAAATAAATATTTATTTACGGCAGAAAATATTCTAGTCTGCAATATTTTAGTTAGTCAAATTGTGCTGTATTTTTATGAACTACATGCTCGCGTTATCGGAATACTTATTTACATATTGTTCAATAAAACAACAAAATAATCTATGTTATTTTCTTCAATAACTTGGCGGGTGCTTCAATAATAAACCTTGGAGGGTGCTTTAAAAGAATAACTTTGTCACAGATTCCCCTCGTGCTGCTGCTGTGGCTGAGTTTAGACTATTGACTGTATATGATTGCCTTAGTGCTGATTGGTTTTCATATTAATTTGACTCTTTATCCATTATGTGTTTTGTGTGATTCTGGACAAGCCATGTGGACGCTGTTTATTTAAACGTGTGTTCTGCACTTAAGAATTTGAACTGCATTGTAAAAAAGTATTGGAAAGCTCGTTGCCTAATGGCATGATGGGCAGGTATTTGATATAAATAAATCCATTTTTCTTCAATAACTTGAAAGTGTATGAAATGTTTTCTTACAATGAAAATTAGAATCAAAATCTTTTATTTAAGTTTTAATAACAAAGCTATTGATTTTCATAACAAAGCTATTGAACATAAAAAAAATTTCTAAGTTTTATAAAATATTTTTAAGTTCTAATTCTACCAATTTCGCAGCTCCGACTGTGGATTAGTATTATAGACCGATCGGAGACAACAGAAATAAGAATAAACATCATTATCAACTATATATCCAAATAAATCTGAGGATATTGTAAACTTATGGGATTGATAACTCTTTGCATATCAAATCAGCATTTTAATATGTTCCCCTACTCTTCTTCTGTTCACTTGTATTTTTGCTAAAATTGTGAACCGTTAAATAACTTTTGCAATGCTCCTCGCGTATGGACAGAATTAGTATAAGTAGAAAAACTAACTACTACAAAGAAATAACACAGAAATTCTAGAAAAAAATTATTTAACATATTATTTTATTCTTTGTACATAATGTTTCAAAACACAACAATAAATGGTGACTTTTTTCGTTTCAGGAAGCCATCGATTGAAGTAACCTTCAGTATGGAGAAGAAACAGGTTCATTTTTCTTCACTTGTACGGTTACACAGCGCAGTTAGAATTAAAACTAAGTAATGAAATACAAAAATTTTGAGATATTGTATTTTCTAGTTTCAAACTATTCACATTCACCCCCCCCCCCAAATAATTAGTTTCGAGAAGAAACTCTTCTTCAGGATGAGACATTCATGTAAGTTGATTTCCCTTATTTTTGAATGATTAAAACTATCATATATCAGGGGTCAGTGGCACAAACATAACACGCAGTTTACCTGCTGAGTGTTGATATTTTTTTTTCAGTTCAGAAAACAAGTAAAAGAAAATTGTATGCCCCTTCAAATGAAAACAAGAGTTGAAGTGAATAACTGATAATTTATGTCTTCTGATAGAGCACTTCACAAAGTACCTGAACAGTTTCTTAATTTTGAGGATCTTCCTCTTTTATGTAATTTACTATGGTTACAACCGTTGTTAGTACAATATTCAGACCAGGACTCTCTTTTCTTTAGAAGACTGAGCTTCTGTTTAAGCCATGCAACGTGTCCGGACACAATGTAGCGATTTTTGTTTCAATTGGAAATATGCACTACAATGTGTTTGGTAAATCATAAACATTTAACGAGCTTTATCAGTATATATTTCCACTCAACTGTTTTCACTATATCTTTGCCTCGTTTAAAAGTCTTTTAATACAGGAAATAAAGTTAATGTTATGTATTTCTTTTAGTTCCATAGGTTTGTAGAAAAGTAGTCCTACTTACTCCTCATGAGAAAGTTAAATAAATGCAATAAACTTAGTATCTACTAATATATGTGTTGCCTCATAAAATTTAATTAAAAACCATTGGTCTCGCTAATTCCTGAAAAACTCATCCTGTTTATCTTAAGCAATATCACAAATTTGACAAATAGAATACTATAAACTAGAGGTGTGAAGTCAATTGTTAAGTAAATCTATTTCCAAGCATAGTTCTACAGTAGCAATAGCACCTGGCAAAATAATTCCTTACCTATGTTTTTTTTTATTCATTTATACAAAGCTATTTTATATGAAATTTGTGTGAGATAAATAAAGCTATTAAATTCAAAAGCTAAACTTTTTCGAATTTAATTTTTTTATATGATTTTAAATTTTATTTGAAGAATTCTCGTGTTTTCTTAACAAACATACTCACTGTGAAACATTTTCAAATATCGTTTAAGCTTATCACGTTTTTCACTCTATATTCAACAACAGCAAATGATACACATGGGTCTTTCAACTTCATTCACAAATTTAAGTATTCGTGAGAATATTTCCTTTGATCTTATTTAAGATTCACGCTGAGACCTGCACACTTTTTGATGCTTCGCTACAGTCTAATGCATGCTTATGCCCATTTTTAAATTCATCCATGACTGCATGAAATTACTGCCATGTATGCTTAATAATTGTGTGAATTGTAGATAACTCTCAAATTACAACATATACCTTTAAGATAAACTTGATATTAATAAAAGGTTTGGCTGGAATGAGACTGGTTGATATTGAACGAGAATGCACCATTTCTGCATGTTCGCATCATGGCGAGCATTACGTTCCAAAACTATCACCACAAATCAGAACTTTTCGTAAAGAATGGTACCAAAACATTAATAATTTTTTTTAAAATTTTGGTAATTTGTAAGATTTGTAATTAGGATTGTAGTATAGCTTACTGTGAAAATAATTGAAATGGATTTTTACTTCTTATATTGTCAGTGTATGGAGTGAATGATGAAAGTTATGAGTGAAAATTGTGGGGCAATCATTGAAAAGTTGAGATACTTTGCCTTAGTTTAATCTGAACAAAGTGTAAAATAACGAAAAAAATTCAAGACCGTTAGGGATCACTGACTTCTTTAAACTCACTAATTTCCAATTATTATACGATTTGGGTAAACTATTAAATGTTCACCAATTAAAACTGTGTATGAAACGGATGAGCTAATTAAAACAGAACACAATTCCCTCAGGACATATAAAGAAGAAAATATTAACACAATTAAAAAAAGATTAGATTTTTCCTATTGTCTTCCCTCTCAAACATAACTTATTTAATAATCTAATTCCTGCGTCTTTGCTTCAAACCTCAATAAATTTACTCCGTTATTCTATGAAGGGTGACAATTTATATATATAGTTTTCCAGAATCTAAGTTCTCATTAATATTCTTGTTTTTTTCGTAAATTTCTGTTTAATCTGACCTTTGGAATTTAAGTTACATGAATCAAAATAATGATTGAGTAATCACTAACTGCTACTCTTGTTTCTTGAATTTATTTACTGTTACATACATGTCAAGCACAATTTTTTTAAACACGTTTCAAAAGGAATCTATCTAGATTTACCAGGGTAAGTAAAGCAATCCACAAACTCCATTGTTTTACATGTAAAATGGGCTTAAAAAATTTATCTGCATTTTATCAAGCGTGATGTACTTTGCTCAGACACAAAAATTTAATCTGCTTTTTACTTAAAAACAGAGATATAGCTTAAAATAAATTATAGATTAAAAAAACTAAAAAAAACGTGTTCATGGTTAATCGAACTAAAAAGTAAAAAAAAAATAATTCTTATTATAAAAATAAAATGATAAACGAGAAAATTAATGGCATTGGGGTACGCGCGTGGGGTGCTTTGTACTACATTTTTACACTAACTCAGCATTTCGGAATAGAACTAACAAGAAATTATAACAATTGATATCGAGCACCCCTCGCTTTTACCACAATGACATTAACTTTCTCGTTTATCATTGTATTCTTATATTAAGAATTATTTTTACTCTTTAGTTCGATTAACTATAAAGCGTGTTCTTAGTTTGCTTAAACTATATTTTCTTTTTCTTTTTTTAGTTCGATATACAATAAAAGCATGTTTTTTTAGTTACAATCGTTTATTTATTGACAAATCAATCTTAAATGCGCCATGTTTTATAGAAAACTGAAATACCCATTGGATTCTTATAAAAGCGTCGATACGGCCTGTTTTGCAAAATGTCGGATCACCCAACTGAAGGAAATCTGGAGGAGCTAAGTTTGAAATATTTCATGTGGAAGAAGGTGGTATGTCAATGATATTATCACTAAAAGGCGCTCAATATTTTATCTCAAACTTGCATGAGCATTAAACATAAAAGTGCATGTTTGAATCGAATAGTCTGTGAGAAATTATTTAATCCGGTGACCTCTGAATCAAATCTCAGCTGTTTGGGTAAAATGAAGCAATGAATGATGTTTCATTCCACAGATCCGACAAGATAATTAGGAAAAAACAGATTTATGTCTGAGTTTAGCAGTTAGAACATATTATTTTTTCCGCATGCACGAGTCTTTTTTTTATTTCCATTTCAGAAAAACTAGACAATTGTTTAAATCATGATAAGAAATTGCTGACACATCCTACACTTTCTTCACATAAAGAACACTTTTAGGGTTGTAACTTATTTTTTTAGTCATCAAATCTGGAATTAGTCACCAAATCTGGAAATTCTAAACGGGATTAGTCGCCAAATCTGGAAAAATTAAATCCTGATTAAATTGATCAGGACAATGGAACAGAACTATGAAATTATTGCATCACCATCGGTCCTGGACAAGTGAGCTAAATTTTCTATTAATCTGACCTTTTAAAGTGGTAAATGTCAAAATCAAAGATTCCGTTACATACAAGTGAGACTTATAAAAGCGTGTTAAAAAGATATGCCTTATTTATACTTCTTAAATTATTTTAAATTTATGATTTCCCGTTTTGGATATCATTGCGTCAAAAGATTTATTCTGTTATTTCACTCAGGAATTTTTTTTTTTTTACCTTAAGATGTTTGAAAAGTTATTATTTTTATTTCATTTATTAAGTTATTAATTATTTTATCTATTACAATATACTTCATAAAGTACTTTTTTATTCGATTTATTATGTTTTAATTTATATTTATTACAAAACATTACGATCTCACTTCAAAATTCTTTTCAAAGATATTACACTAGTCAAAACATTTTAACAACTATTTAAATAATAGCTAGAAAAATTCTTGAAAAATAATGAAATGTTATATTTTTAACACAGAAAAATAAACCATCTGATATGGAACAATTCAGAAACTTTTTTTTTCAATAAAAACACATTGATTTGTTCAAACTCAATAATATCATTGAAACAGTGATCATTCAAATAGTTAACTTACAAAAAATACTCAAGTAAAATTTTTAAAAATTTCGGTATTTTAGGCCGAACTTACACGAAATAACATTTTAGTGGATCACAATACTTAGCAACGAGCTATTTTAACATTCTGAATGAGTTTTAAACTACTCATCTCATGTATTGTGAACTCCGTTAAAAATTTATGTCACGTATTACCCTCTGCTTTAACATTTGTATGCAATGATTCAAGTGAGAATATTTTAAAGAAGCCTTGTCATTTGTTATTAAATATTCCAATTTTCCTGTCATATCTCTAACATGACATTTCATTCAAATAGATTGGCTTCAGTCATGTATTAAGTGTTGAGTTAGGGTAATGGAATCTCCTGATACAAAAACGCATTGTCTATTTTTATGAACTTAACCATCTATTTTTTATGAGTAAAAGAGAGTAATAAAATGTGTGGTGTAATATTTCGACTCGACTATTGAGAAAGGAACTGTTTTTCTTTCCTACAGAAGTATTCAGTTTTATAAATTCAGTTATAAAATATTAGAATAAAGTATTGTTTAACATAAATTTAGATCCAAAGAAGTAAAAAGGTAGAGATACTTCTAAATTTTTTTTGTTAAAATTAGTTATTTTGTAATTAATAATTTTTTTTGTAAATTTAATATGCTTTATTTGTGGTTGTTTCAAATCCCCTTGGAGCAGGAAAGCCTACACAAAGTCCATTTGACCATTCCGCATAAGAATGTCACCAAGCAGGTCTTGGTCTCCAATCAGCTGTCCCAGGGAAACGTGCCAGCAGTCCAAGAGATTAGAAGGAGAAGCAGGGAGAGAGCAGGGACAGGTAAAGAAAGACTACCCCCTGCTTAAAGGTCATACTACGCAGGTGACCGCTTCTAAAGTGCGCCAAGGCTGTTTGAAGAGCTCTGAATCTCCTACATTGTAAAGATAGACCAGGACTCTTAGCTGCGTACCAGTGGTGAGTGGGAGGTTATCGCCAAGTCAGATTCATTTTAGCTTTGTGGAGGGAAGGAATTTCAGAGTGGGGTTCAAGACAGAGGAACCCCTACCAGCCAGTTCATCAGCTGCCTCGTTCCCAGGCACACTTACATGCGATGGTATCCACTGAAGACTATCTTGTTTCCTTTGACCAAGAATAGCTAATTTGGATATAGTACCTAGACCAGTACTGTCCATGATCTTTGGCCAATTCTTCAGATAGTGTATGTAGCTTATGCTGTCTGTCAGGATCCAGATAGTGTCCTTATTAGAGTTGAGAGCAGGATCGAGAGCACCACTGATAGCGATGAGTTCCGATCTAAAGACAGAGCAGTGGTTAAATTGCTTATTGGATGATTTATATAAAAACACTATTGTGATCAGAAAATTGACACGTTTATTATATTTAAGAAAGATATCACAAAAAATAATCAAAAAGGCAGTTATAGAGACTGCCGATAGAAGTGAAAACTTAGAGCTTTTAGTATTAAAATTTAAATTTCATAATGTTTGAATTAAAATTATCAACATCAATCTGGTTTTCACATCTATTGACACTCCGAGCAACACTTATATGATGTTTATATGGTTTTTATTATTCAAATATATTACGGGCTGTACAAGATCATGCAAAATATAAATAAATTCAATGAAATAACAATTACTATACAATCATATTATTTATGGATAGTATTTGTATTAATAAATTTCAATGTACTTGATTCTTAACATTATTTTAATTGTTTGCATCATTGCTATCATTAATTTCAACAATACTTAGACTTTTTGCACTTTCATTTATTTCATTTTGTTCTAAAAAAGATACAATAGGCTTATGGTAACTAAAGTAAGAAAGGAAAATGTTTGATTCAAATTTATCTAGTATCGCGTAAAAACCGATCGATCCGTTTTATATTTTGTAGTACTGAGTTTTCGATCATTGGAAATTTTAAATTAGTTAAGTTTAAAAATTCAGTAGTGGTAGATTTTTATCATCTGCCAAAGTTAATATTGAAATCTCCACTTAAAATCATCGTACTTATACATATTTTTTCACGCAAATCTTTTTCGAGTATTTCAGACTTCTTTTTATAATCATCAAATTTTCGAATAAAAATTGTTGTATCTGTCTCATAGATTTTCAATTCGAAATATAAACGGCAACCATGAATATGTATTGCCCATTCTCGGAATCGCAACGAGCAACGCATATTTCCTATATCAGTAACATTAACACCAATGCTTCTAGTGAATTTAGTATGCATGTCCATATATGAAGTAATGAAGTGTGACGTATCTTGAGCATTGTGATAATAGCTACGCCTGCTGCTGGAACTTCGGGTCTTTTATAATTACAAAAAAGTTGAAATTCGGAATATCAAAAAGGTTCTTCGTTTTTCATACGAATTTCTGACAAAAGCAGAACATTTGACTTTTTTACGAAAGCATCATTTTTAGGTAAGCTGCATGCGCATGCAAACTTTGACAATTGAATGAAAATATCGATAATCCTTTCTTGTTGGAGATGAATTCTAGAAAACTTTGGTGACCGTTTGTACTGTATTGTTTTGTAACCTTTTCAATTCTAACGTTAGATCCTCTCCATGACTTGTTGATTTTTATATGTTTATTCGCATTAATAACCATATTTTAAACTTCA